>PYDT01001149.1:91616-115401 GCA_004837865.1 Musa balbisiana
TCCTTCCTTCCTTCCTTCCTTCCTTCCTTCCTTCCTTCCTTCCTAAACCTCTAAACCAGATGGATGGTACCAATCATACTTAGCTTGCGGTCACTGCCGACTCTGACTATGGAGTTGCATCCGTAACTGGCTACACCTTCCGAAGACCGAGCAAGCGGTCACGGAGTCATCCGTCACAGATTAAACCGAGAATGGCAGATAGGAAGGGACTAAGCAGATCGAGTTTCGGGTTTTTGTTTTCACTGGCTAAGGCGGATCCCGGATACTACTAATCCGAAGTGCCTCCACGAGTAAAAGAAGATGAAGCCTTAACAGCAACTGACTCGGAAAGAAGATGAAGCCTTAACAGCAACTGACTCGGGGTTATACCTAAACTATCCACTATGCGGTTGGGTCCCAGTCCTTACTTTCTTGTCTGCGCTGCGCGAACCACTTGATTGAGGTTGGCAGGTACTAAGCCGAGTGAAGAAGAGTATGCCGAAACCAAGTAGTGCCTTCACACTCACCTTTATTTACCGCGGGGCGCTTGGTTCTGGACAACTTTATTGACTGTCTAAGCTACAGGCACAGCCGAGTCCTCTTAGGGCATTGAAGTCGTTCGTGCGTCTCCCCGATCTTGCTCGGAAGCTAGCTATATTGATTCCATACCCTACTTATCGGGACTTCGTACTCTTCTCTAGGGACAGCCCGGATCTTTACGATCTTTCTTTTCTTGGTGATTTTTGCACTAAAGCGAGTCTGTATTATTCCCTGCGTGGATCGTTAATAAAGAAGAATCTTTTTCTCTTTCAAGCAAAAGAAAGAATAGATGTCCATCCAATCTTGAAGACTAGTTAAAAGGTTGGGGGCTCGGCTCCTCCCGCGAGTAAAGCACTCACTCACTCCTTTGACTCTATTGTTGGCTTAGCGTTGCCGAACGATAAGACAGGAAATTCTCTAAAGAAGAAGTAGTGCTCACAACCGTTGGCTCCTTGGACAGCAGGGACGGATACAGGCTTGCCCGATGATGTTTACTCCTCGTGTCGAAGATCCCGATTCGCTAGACTATTGATGAATGTGCTCTCTCACTATGTTGAAGCCGATTGAGCTCTTTTCAAAAGAGCAGGGAGAACGACCAGAGATGGGCTCTTATCTCGAAAGCAAGGGCGGGAGCGTAAGCAGTGAGATGAACCAAAGCATCATAGCATGAGACATTACAAGTGGAGGGGAGGCAGGCAGGCCGGATGACTCGACCTGAGCCCTCGTCCAAAACCTAGCAAACTTACCGTTGTGAACCAGCGGCAAGAGATGACAGAAAAGCAGAAGGATAGCTGACCCGAATAAGCTGGAAAAGTATAAGTACGAATAGAAGCAGCTGGTCGGAATGGACTCCCATCCCATAGTTGGAAACTCAGCACTAGGGAGAAAGAGGGGGCCATTCGGGGTCAATCTTCCTTCAAATGCTTTCTCTATTTTAGCCGTGTAAATGTGATTTCGGTGGGGAATTGCCTGGGAGAAGTTCCGCCAGTCGACCCTTTATCCCTTCGATGAGATGCGCTATCCGGTCCAGTCCAGCGGCATTTCCTGAGTTTCTTCATTTCTTTTGGGACAATATGGACTTCCTTTTCTCTCGATTCTCGGATGTGGCCAAGGGAGGGAACCAGCAAGCGAAGCAAGAAGGAAAGATGGGGGTTCAGTTCACGTAAATCCTAACGCGCTTAATAGATATAGCTTCTTCGGTCAAATCTCAAGTAAGCGGGAAAGAAAGGGAGTATTAGCAAGCAATACAATAAGATAAGGGAGCCCAAGTATATAAATAGGTAATCATAATATCTTCGTTTATAGGTAATCATAATATCTTCGTTTCTCTGCGATGCAATAGATTAATAAGAGTTGCGGCTCTAAGTGCTCTTCAATATGTATGCACATCCGTTTCATTAATCTTTCCGTTTTCCTTTCCTCTGCCTCGGCGCAAGAAATCCAGAAAGTACCATAGCTTAGAGTTAGGCAAATAAGTAACCTCACGTCACGGCTGATGCCAGTATTCTTAAAGGAAGCTGTTGGGCGTGCTAACGTTAGTATGCCGATCTTATTAAAGGAAGGAAGTTGTTGGGCGTTAGATCGTTTTTTCAGTAATAGGAGTTTTTCTCATCTAAGTAATAGGAGTTTTTCTCATCTATTATATTAGTGTAGTTTGTCCATTCTTTTCTTCAATGAAACAAGTAGTTGTGCTTTCCATTCTTTCCTTTCGAGATTCGGTGTTTTGGAGTCAGGCTCAAGGGGTGAAGTCAAGTAAATAAGCAAGGGTATAAAGTAAAGAGTCAGGATAAAGAGTTCGTTTTTCAGAAGTCAAAAAGGTAGAAGGCTTGAACCTTACCCGCAGGCTGGCTCTGGCTCTGCTCTATCTGCTTACTTAAACTCACTTATGGAATGAAAGTAAGCGGGAAAGAAATCGGGGTTCAGGGAATCATATCTTACTGGTTAGTTTTGAAGCTCTGCTCTACTCCGTTATCGCAACAGTAACTCACATTAGCACAAGTCAAAACAAGGATAGCAATGCAAGTCTCAAGTCTGGTAGATGCTCGTAGATGCTACATCCAGAAAGGGAAAGTCCGGTTGGTTTTGAGACCACCAAGCTACAGAGTACAAAAGCTAAGAAAGGAAGAAACTAAGAATAATGTGTTAGTACGAGTTGTTAGCGGACAAGTAACGGATAGACAAGACGGCAAGCAACTACGACAATAGGGCCAAGCAACTGGGCAAGTCCACTCTACTCTTGCTACTATACCGGAGTCAACTAATACTTCTTTCTTACCTATACTCCGAGACTCAAACTAACAGCCGCCATGAACACAGCACTTGTATTCCCTTTACCCAGCTCCAATTCTGGCAGCAACCGACAATAGGGCCAAGCAATCTGGGCAAGTCCACTCTACTCTTGCTACCTATACCGGAGTCAACTAAATAATTCCATTCCAGCTCCAATTCATTCAAATAATTCCATTCCTGTTTTCGGGTTAGTAAGCTGTTCATTAAGGAAGGAGTAAGTGAGTTCCGAAGACCCCTCTGGCCCATCCATCAATACTCAATCGAATCTCACTCCATTTATTTTATACCAGAATTCGGCAACTAGACCTCTGGCTACAAATAAAGTTATGGCTCCTATACCTTAGTCAACACCTATATCTTTGACCTCTGGCTCCTATACCTTTCCATCTAATCTAACTCCGGATATCCCTCTCTCTATCCTTGAGGAACCGACAACAAAGCATTCACATAATTCCGAAACAATCACTTAACGAACAGAAACCAACAAGCTTAGGCGAGAAGCACAATGCGCACGCATCATAAGGATAAGGAGTGAAGAGGGATGTTTGAACCTGCTCCCACTGCTGATACCAAGCCAACAAGCCTTCCCTGAGACCTCCGCATACTAACGCGTAACAGCCGTAGTTACTTGGCTGGCAGCCGACCTAGACTAAGGTATTGAAGTGAATCATGGAACTAGACTCTGGTACTGAAGTAAAGAATTGAACTCAGGAGTCAAAGCCTTAAGCCCATGCCCAAGAGTAAGCCTACCGGGAGTGAGTTGCAGCCTGTAGCTCTGGGGACTAAGCCTTCAACCTTTCAGTGAGGGACTGGTCTTAGTCTTACTCCGGACAGAGACAAGCCTACAACTCATCCTATAAGTACTGAAGTCAAGAATTTAACTAGTGAGGGCAAGAATGGAGCTCAGTAGCTAGAGACTGAACCCATGAAGACAGAGACTGAACTGAAACAAGTACCAATCAGACTAAAACAAGTGAGTTGAAGCCTTAGAGCCAGTAGCTAGAGACTAAGTAGTAGCTCTGTAGCCTGTAGCTCAGTTACCTTAGCCTGAAACCAGTAAGACTCAGAATGGAACTAGACTATAACTATAAGTACTGAAAGTCAAGAATTGCGTCTCAAAATCCCGGGTTTAGTCAACTTTTCTGAGATTTGGATCGGTCTATTAAGGGAAATTCCAATGCTACGAAAAAACACGGGGCCAAGTAACGGATAATGTTACGCGGCAGGGAGTTCCGGAAAAGTTGATGACTTTTTGACCGAGCTATTAGCTAAAATCACTGAGCTACCTTTTTTCCCGGGAAAACGTAAAAAGGAAGTCCGTTTCGGGTCAGCTATTAGCTAAAATCGGGGTGCTGCCTTTTTTCTCGGGAATTGGTGGACTTGATGAAGAGCTGCCCTGCCGCTCGTTTTTAACTCGCTACCGCGCAACATGATACAAAGCTTGGTGGCATCAACTTAGAGAAATAAGCCTTCTTGCCTTGAGCGTACTTCATCCGAGTATGTAGCAATCGGGTAATCTCCAAGTGACGAGTCAGTTTCAAGTGGAACATGGCTTAAAACACTAAAAAGAAGGGTTTATTTCTGAAGCTTAATGCTTTGACTGGATGGACCACGACACGACCACTACAAGAGAAACTCGGGATGCTAAGCGCTAACATGTTTACGAAGGAAGAGCTGGATCATAATTAGGATAAGAAGCATTCAATAAATGTCAAGTTCTTTTCCTGTTTTCCGCATTAGAAGAGTTTGTGTTACTCGTTCCATTGCTTGTTGGGTTCTAAGATGGAATGGAGGCTTTTGCCTGCCTACTAAACAATGCAAGTGGAGTTTCCGAGGGAGATTACATTCAATGAGCACTTTCGATAGGGGTGTCAATTACGGAAGTTTTGTTCTTAATAAGTGTAATCGAAGTTAGAGTTTGAAAGGAAATCCAGTTTTGTTCTTGTTTCATCATATCTTAGAGAAATAGCCTGTTCGACGTGGAGCTTTCTATACTATAGGAGAAGGAGATGACACGGATTCCCTTACAGCAACACTCGAACCTCTCTCTCTGGTGTCGACTTGAAGTTCCTTACGTAAAGGGAAAACTCTCCAATCAGGCAATTCTATAAGTGGAAGCCATGTTCAACGACTCTTATGGCATTTTGTACATTCAGTATCCGGGTTCGGGTCTGTCTTCAAGTTCCCTGTCTCCAAGAGAGGTTATCGGCTTTCCCTTTTGCTTAAAAGTCCGTTATTTGAATGGAATGGAGTGCACCTAGGAACAGCGCAAAGAATCAGATTAGTCTTAGGTCGGATTGGAATCAGATTAGTTTGAGTTTTTGCTGCGGATTCTTTTTCTGGGTATTCTGATCCAGCATCTTATGATTCCTAAGCTTGTAATCTTGTGCACCAGGTAAAGAAATATTGTATTGTAAAGTGTCGTCCATTCGAGTATACTTTCTTTCTTAAGCTTCTTCAATAAGATCTTGAACTGCCTGCTTACTTTCGAACTCTCCTTGATTACTTAGACACAAGCAAAACCTGGAATCTCCTTTAAACGGAAACTCCCCAAAACCATCCTATCCGGACCGCTTCACATTTATTATATTCTTACCTGCCCTGAACCCAGACTTGAGAGCGCAGAGGAAAGTAAACAAAGAATGAATTGAACGTACATAGTATAGAAATCGGTAATCAACCTCACTAACCTTAGATTCTAGTTAATAACCTCACTAACCTCACTGCTTGTTGAAAACCCCCTATAACACTGCTTAAACTAATGGAAAGTCAGAAAATCATATAAGTGCCCCATTACTCAATAAGTCTTTCATACTAATATCTGAAAGCCGTTGCTCATTTACTTGTTTGACATGTTTGTCTTAGCCAACACGCAGAGTTTGTGGTATGGAGTGGCTCTTTGTCAAGCTCACTACTTGACTGGTCTAAGCGGTTGGTTTCTCTTTGAAGCTGTAGTTTGCTTTGAAGCTATAGTTTGCTAGCTGTGCCAGCGTTAGTCGAGTTTTTTGCTTGTTCTGCAACATTTCATTGACACTCCGTAAGCTGTAGCTTACCCTTGTAAACCAGAGCTTTCTTTTAGAGCGGAGGCACCCTTTCTTTCAACGTTACGAGATAGAGAGAAAACTGGAACTTTCTACTTTACTTCCTTCGTGCGGATGAAATGAAATACAAGGCAATAGAGTTCGGGTCGGCAACGTTCTCTAAGCGCATATACTCTTTTGGGTTCAAGCGCTTTCGGAGTGGTTTCTCATTGAATACGAGTGTCATCCCAGTTCTGGCAAACAGAGTCAGCTATAGGATAGGGTTTCTTGTTTGAATTGTTTACATTGCTTTGTCTGCGCTTGTTCTTATTTTGTATTGTTGAATAGAATCTATCTCGCATATGATATGACGCGCACCTTCACCTCTCCTTGATAAAGCCTAAGTTGATTCCTTCCTTCGCTTAGACCTTTTCGTTCCATATTTATACGCTGAACTCCCTTTTGTGCTCTTTCGCCCAGCTAGATATCAATATGTATCTCAAGCTGCATTTCACAGGCATAGGCTCATGCTAAAAGATAAGCATACGCAGAAGCAGACGGATTTCCCCTATACCAGAATACGATCTCTAGGTTTACCAAATCCTTCTCAACCAAATGTATTGTGAAAGAGGGCATTAAGTACGGTAAGGAATCTTTCACTTAAGGAGGTGGGTGCCGCATCAGAATAGGCATAGGAGTCTGCTTTAACCAACAGGGGAGTTTCTTGCCCACTTTTTCCAGATAATCTAGAGCGGAGACAGACAGGCTTTTCCATTTCCATACCCGGAAGGAAGAATTCAAATAAGTGCTATTGTAGTACCATGTGCTGATCAGTCACTAGTTAAGAACCCTTTCGCTGTCAGATCACAGGGAGGAAAGAGATAAGCGCATCCAAAACAGAAGCAAGTTCCAGCTGAGTTAAAGTCAAATAAGAAGGGCGCCCCGTACTCCTTCTGAAAGCTATTACGCCCATACTAGCGCTTCTGTAACAGCAAAAACACTGACCGCTACTACAAGTTCCACTACTACAGCTACAGGCCCCTCGGATTCTTTCCTTCGCTTTAGGTTTGAATACCGGTTTTATTACCTCTTATCCTTGGGACCCGCTTTTTCCAATTCCGCAACGGTCGCCCGATAGGGTTGAGGAGAACCAGAGGCGTCAGGAGCATTGGAAGTTGCATTCCGGACAATCTCATGCTGATCCGTCGATCTTGGAGAGCCAACTTGCACCCTAAGTATTATTCTGAGCTGTAGCTGTATCCGCATTTACACCCCCTATTTGAGTAAGGCTATAAAGTCTCCTCTAACATCAAAAAGATCAGTAGCCCTTTCTATCTCTATCTCTCTGTCATGCTTGCTCTTATTCTTTGCTTTAGGACTTGTAAGCGCCGGCATGGCTTTTCTAAAAGAAGCTTTATCCACACTCTGACCGAAGAAAGATCTTAAGGGAACTCTGTTCGTTTGGTCTGAGTCCTGATCTTATTCCAGATTACCCTCTTATGGATTTGCTCCAGGTTCAGGCAATCTTTCAGGTGTCGAAACTGCCGGACCACCTCTAGAAAAAGAATAACCAATCCCTTTGGACTTACCTTATTACCTTGGCCAACTTTCTGCATCCCTCTTTTATCCCCTCAAAAACACCACTAACACATCGTAATTCTGAGGAAGAGCCCCTCCGCTTTTAGTGCAATGGGGGTATTTCTCCTTTTATTATTGGAAATCCTATGTAAGCCCTTTGATCTCACTTTTGTTCTAAGGCGCCCTATCGCTGACGAATACATGGTGGCTATATCTCTCTAAGAAAGCAAGGTGCTGAAAGCCTGAAAACCGATAAAATCCAGAGCTTGCTTTTGAAATAGTTAAGAAAATGTTCAAATGCTCTGCCGTATTGGTATGAGCGTGAAACCTGTCAATACTTCCATGAGCATCACTAGAAATCCTTTGATTTATGCATCCTGGCATGGGATCACAATACGGACGAAACCCGATTGGACTTCTGTCTTTAGCCGCTCCTAGCCTTTAGATTTCCTGCCGATCTAGCCCACCTATAAAGTGATCTGCTGTCACCTAGGCCTGAGACATTTGAGACCTACGCTGCTGGAACGATATGGAGCACCTACTCTACAGGTCGTCTGCTCTCTCGAGGTCGTCCTTCTCTAGGTCAAAAAAGGACATTACGGGATATCTCCCCAATTCTATGTACTTCTTTTCAAGTGTGGGACACATCTCATGTTTGCCGAATCGAAAAACAAACCATCGCTGCGCTGCCTTTGCATCCCAACACTTCACTGCGGCTATGATCAGATTCCTGTGTTGGTTGACTTTGGACTTTCTCCTCCACCAAATCATCTTCTTATTTCCTGTTCTCAATGACGTTAAGCTGCTCCTGATCGCTGCAATCATGCCTTCGAAGCTTTTCTCATTCGGCAAAGACCTTGGGGATAGACGATGGACCCGCTATTCTAGATAATGTCGATTTGGAAAACGAATTCAATCAAAGGAGTGGAGCTGACATCTCTGGAAACCCTGACTTTGAATATGGGGATTTTCTGGGCAAGCATTTGGCTGTTGACGTGTCCTCCGCACACACTTGAATGAGCTTGTTCAACAATGTGCGCTCCTTCTTCCTATGTAAGTAAGGAAGGCTGTTTCCGTGGAAGTACCTTTTGTAAAGGACATATACAAAGAGAACAAATCGTCGTTCCCTCCGGGCTCTCCTCTTATCTTACCACTCGTGGTCTGGTATGAACCCGTCCCTGAGGTAATTGTATCAAGAATAATACCATGGTTCCTTCCCATCGTCCTCGTCCGATAGGCCTCGTCTTTACTGGTTATAGTTAATTATGTTCCAACTCTCGATAGTCTTCTCATCCAAGAAAGATGAATGAGTCCCGTTCGACGGAAGGGCTCTCTGTGGCTGGGATGTCCAATCTCTCGATAACAAGCTACTCTGTGCTTCGGTTTACTAGCATATGTACTATAGCGGCTTAGTATTCATTCCATAAGGGCTAGCCCTTCTTTCTAGATTGTGGATTCTCGAAACATGGGTTCAGGTGATCTCCCTAAAGCGTTTGATCAGGTCAATGGCAAGTTCTTGCTTGGTATGCAATGAGTTTGGGCTCGTTGGTCTTCCATTCTCCCCCCTTACTAACCTCTGAATCTATCAATAAATCTTTTCCCCCTTTTTTGATTTCTGAGAAACTTACTATCATTAAGAAAGGAGTGCCTGACTCTCAGCCCTTGTCATGATTCACTCTTAATGGTCTTGGTGAAGATTCTCGAATGTTTGTAACTTTGGGTTTTTGAATACTTTATTTATGTAGTGTAGTAAAAACTCCCTCCGTTGCAGCACCAGTTAAGGTTCCGGTTTTCCCCTACCCTAGCATGACGATTCCAATTAATTTACTGGGGGCGAGGGGTAGGCCCACTTCCTTCCCGTTGAGGCGGGCTCCGTTCTACCCATTGCTTTACTCCTCTCTTTACCATGCCACTCTCTTTCAGAGCCTCTTATATGACGAACCCAAGGGCAGTGGGTGGGTTAAATAGCCAAGGTCATTCATTTCCCATATAATCTACAAAATCGAATTGAAGAAGCTCGGCCGGCACAGCACAGATTGAATCTTTTCCTTCCCCCCAACGTCCTAGCTTCGTAGTTCCGTGGATCCGAACGAAGTGGTTCCAACGAACCGAACCGGGTAAGGTCCAAAATTGCATTAGCCTACTAAGAATCAACATCTTAATCCCCCGTAGAAGCAGAGGAATCCTATTCCGATTGCATCATATGAATCATACAAACAAAGCAGCCTGAAGCAAGCTGGAGTTTTACTATGCCTCGGCTCTGGGAACAGGAAAGAACTGAGCGGCCCCGGCGGATAAATGCAACCTATCACCAAAATGGAAGCCTAAGCCTTCACATCCGAAACTGCAAAATCATCAGTTGGAGAATCGTTTTTACAGGGTTGGCATGGTTAAGGCAGAATAGCCATATTTCACAACTATATGAAGTGAGTCTGGGCGGATTCTTCCTTTATGGGAGACTGGGCAAGGAGCCCATACTTGGAGCACGAATGAATACTCACGATGCCAAGTTGGATCACTAATTCGTAGATAGAAAACCTAACCTCTCAAAAGAAAAAAGGGCCTTTTTCCCATTTCCTTTCGTTCACATGGTCTCTGAAGCGAAGCTGTAGAAAAGGGGTGGGTTTGGTTGGTTCCTAACCAAGCTTTGGGGCGCTACGTTTTACCTTTCTTCAAAGAGTGCCCCTCGCTGCGATCCATGCACAAGAGGGTTCCGTTCGGATAGACACGGCAGTTTACACACAACTATAGGCGGGTTTCCTACTTTCTTTGATTTGGATATAATTCTAAGTTGATTGAGATAGAATTGATGGATCCGCTGTCTAGTAGCGTAACGTGCTATGATTGGCAGCAAATGAAGGAATATAACTCGACTTCTTTGAGAAAGATTCCTAATCTCATTTCGTCGCTCTTGGGCTCTCGCTTTCCGTACAATTCACCATGGAATTGGATCCTCGCACAGTAGATTCTCTTTATAGGTTCCGAGTTTGATCTTAACGTTCTGGTTTTCTTGCACCAAGTATATCCAATTGTTAAGATACCGCTTATTCTCCTGTTCCAGCTTAAGATCCTGATTCTTTTGACTCCTAACCTGGAGCAGCAAGACAATCCCGTTTAGTGTTTCAGAAGTTCCTCTCTTGCCGACCACCACTCTGGAAAGGCAGTTTTCTTTCCTTGGATTTCTAGAAGTTGAAGCCTTGTTCCACTTAGAGAATGTGGAATAACTTATCTTGCTCCCCGAAAGGTTGTTTCAATGCATTTGAGCTTAGAAACATATACCCGCATTAGAGGCATTCTTTTATTATCTTATTTCTCGCCTGACCTACCTAAGTTCTCATTGTTTGGGTAACCAACTATTCTATATGTGTCATCAACATTATGCGCCGTTGCTTGTTGAGTTTTGTTCTCGCGTAAGTGGGCTCACTAGGAGGAGTTAGGAGTGCTTTCCGAGATACTTGTACCGCGCCCGAACTCTTGCAAGTGGTTCTGAGAGTTCCGGTTCGAGCATTGTCTGTGAGATCAGAAGCGGGAGATGTTGCGGGTAAAGAAGAAAGAGCTGTTTCGGGATCAGAAGCCAGACGTTGTAAAGACAGACCCTTGTACGTCCTAAAGAAATCAAAAGACAGAGAAAAGAGAGCCAACTTCATGAAACTTCCTTCCGGAACCGAACCCACCTTCCGCAAGAGTAAAGAAGCTATAAGGCGGGCGGGGACTCATTTGCTCCCTTTGTTCGGATTCCCAAGCTTGAACATCTTTTCCCCATATCTGGGTTTTGTGAGCAGGAACAGTGAAAGTAAAGTGGCTGGCTGTGCTGTGGTTCAGTTAAAGTCTGTCTATTCAAATATCAGATACTTGTACCGCGCCCGAACTCTTGCAAGTGGTTCTGAGAGTTCCGGTTCGAGCATTGTCTGTGAGATCAGAAGCGGGAGATGTTGCGGGTAAAGAAGAAAGAGCTGTTTCGGGATCAGAAGCCAGACGTTGTAAAGACAGACCCTTGTACGTCCTAAAGAAATCAAAAGACAGAGAAAAGAGAGCCAACTTCATGAAACTTCCTTCCGGAACCGAACCCACCTTCCGCAAGAGTAAAGAAGCTATAAGGCGGGCGGGGACTCATTTGCTCCCTTTGTTCGGATTCCCAAGCTTGAACATCTTTTCCCCATATCTGGGTTTTGTGAGCAGGAACAGTGAAAGTAAAGTGGCTGGCTGTGCTCTATACTATATTCTCTATGAAATCGAAAATCCTATACTATATCTCTATTAGTTCGCTATTGAATGTGGGTCTCATTACTTCTTTTAATACTAAAGCTGCTGCCACGTGCTCCATTTATCCTCCCTAAAGATAATCCGCAGGCACCCGCCTCGACCCGGTTTCAATAGACTCCTTTAAGCGTCCTTGAAGTATGCTATAAGACCAAGCCGAACTCACGTTAGCGAGTGAAACTGGAGCGTATCGGCACTGTTCTCTAAGTGGATAGTTCTTTTATGGCCCCTGGTGTATTGGCGAAATGGATTTGATATTAAAGCCCCGGGCACACATCCTTTTCTTTAGTTATTTCTATGTCAAGGCACACATCCTTTTCTTTAGTTATTTCTATGTCAATCCATCTTTTGCTATGTCCCCCCTCCACTTATTCTGTCTTTGAATATACTTATTCTATCTTTGAATAGTGTCGATCTGATCTTATACACCCCGACTCCATCCAGCCATAGGTCTTTATATGGAGGACTATAGGATCAATCTCGAAAAGGTCAATCAAAGGAATGCATTTCGATCACCTCTTGTACCTTTGTCCCTACCACAGCTTTCAGTTTCTCCCTGTACTAGAGCGAAATGAAAGGCTTCTACTTTCCCTGCTTGCTTAGTGCCGACTTATGCTTGCTAGCTGCTCTCATCTTGAATTTGCTTGCTTCCTTCTTTTAGTCATATTCCATCTGTAGCTTTGATCACTCCTACTTGCTCTCTTCCAACATGCTATCTTCTTTCTTCTTAGCCTCCTTTGGCGCACTCTTATATACCTTCTTGATTTCTATCTTTTTCCTTCCCTCACTTGTCTATGAACATTAGTTAGAGTCTATTTGTATATGAACATTTGTGAGAGTCTATGCCTCTATTTCTGAGTTCAAAGCAAGGCGCGAGTCCAAAACAGGTAGTGGTGAGTCCACGGGAGTGATCTTTTTTGCCACTCACATCTTGTCAATTCGAATTTGTCTTAGCTTTCGGGCCTATATACCATTTGCTTTCATATCTACTTGGAAAGTTGTATACTAGTATAGCAAGGAATTCCTTTCGACTCTGGTAAGTCTTCTATATGCCCTGCCCACGACGTCTTCTTTTATTAAATACTGTGATTCCCCCCTTTGGAGCTGGGGCAAGCGCAATCAGTCCATTCTTCCTTTCTCATTCACATTCATTCCCGCCTTGAATTCACATTCATTCCTGCCAATAGATCGCGACGCTAAACTTTGGAGTAAATCCCCTATTTGGTTCATGCCTTACAATTGATTGTAATATGCTTCTATTTGGAGTAAGGATCTCGAGGACCACACTTAATGAATCTGGATTTGACCGCTCTCCTGAATGATGAGTGCTTTCTTTCTTTTTAAGTCATTCTGTTAGTAAGTGCTTTCTTTTATTCTTCCCTGAGAAAGGTGATCTCCCGAAACAGTAATTCGACTGAAAAAGTGACTATAGAAGATGCTTTAAACAAGCTCTTTCAAAATAGGAAGAGTCGCCAGCCCTTTGAGGAATGGAATGAAAAGGCACTCTCTGTTTGGGATTAACACGCACAGTCTTATCCTATGAGTCGGCCTATGCTACGTCCATGCCCCTTTGAAAGAGCCTTGACGCAGCTGGTTCCCTTCGTGGGCCTCATTTACCCTCGCCTCGTTAGCATTTCTTTCTCATTTTAGGCTCTCAAGAAATAGTAAAAAGAATTGATGATCCATCTTTCTACGATCTTCGACTAGTCATCTGTGTAGATTGATTGGGGAAGAAAGACCTCCTTCTGCCGCTCTACTCCCAAATATATAGGTCTTCCTGGAAGTGATAAGACTGCTTGCTGCCCGACTTATAACCTGCTCACTCCCCGTCTTCATCCGTAACGCCACTAGTACTATAATAGAAAGATCAAAACAAATGTGTTATCTCTGAGACCAGTAGCAGTTAGACCGGACAGTAGCTCGCTTGGATTCGAAACTGGGATTCTCTTGCATGGGCAGCTATCAAGACAATAGGCGCGAAAGAAAACAAACAAGACAATGTCCACCTAAGAGAGCAGCTATCAAGACAATAGGCGCGAAAGAAAACAAACAAGACAATGTCCACCTAAGAGAGCAGCTATCAAGACAATAGGCGCGAAAGAAAACAAACAAGACAATGTCCACCTAAGAGAGCAGCTATCAAGACAATAGGCGCGAAAGAAAACAAACAAGACAATGTCCACCTAAGAGAGCAGCTATCAAGACAATAGGCGCGAAAGAAAACAAACAAGACAATGTCCACCTAAGAGAGCAGCTATCAAGACAATAGGCGCGAAAGAAAACAAACAAGACAATGTCCACCTAAGAGAGCAGCTATCAAGACAATAGGCGCGAAAGAAAACAAACAAGACAATGTCCACCTAAGAGAGCAGCTATCAAGACAATAGGCGCGAAAGAAAACAAACAAGACAATGTCCACCTAAGAGAGCAGCTATCAAGACAATAGGCGCGAAAGAAAACAAACAAGACAATGTCCACCTAAGAGAGCAGCTATCAAGACAATAGGCGCGAAAGAAAACAAACAAGACAATGTCCACCTAAGAGAGCAGCTATCAAGACAATAGGCGCGAAAGAAAACAAACAAGACAATGTCCACCTAAGAGAGCAGCTATCAAGACAATAGGCGCGAAAGAAAACAAACAAGACAATGTCCACCTAAGAGAGCAGCTATCAAGACAATAGGCGCGAAAGAAAACAAACAAGACAATGTCCACCTAAGAGAGCAGCTATCAAGACAATAGGCGCGAAAGAAAACAAACAAGACAATGTCCACCTAAGAGAGCAGCTATCAAGACAATAGGCGCGAAAGAAAACAAACAAGACAATGTCCACCTAAGAGAGCAGCTATCAAGACAATAGGCGCGAAAGAAAACAAACAAGACAATGTCCACCTAAGAGAGCAGCTATCAAGACAATAGGCGCGAAAGAAAACAAACAAGACAATGTCCACCTAAGAGAGCAGCTATCAAGACAATAGGCGCGAAAGAAAACAAACAAGACAATGTCCACCTAAGAGAGCAGCTATCAAGACAATAGGCGCGAAAGAAAACAAACAAGACAATGTCCACCTAAGAGAGCAGCTATCAAGACAATAGGCGCGAAAGAAAACAAACAAGACAATGTCCACCTAAGAGAGCAGCTATCAAGACAATAGGCGCGAAAGAAAACAAACAAGACAATGTCCACCTAAGAGAGCAGCTATCAAGACAATAGGCGCGAAAGAAAACAAACAAGACAATGTCCACCTAAGAGAGCAGCTATCAAGACAATAGGCGCGAAAGAAAACAAACAAGACAATGTCCACCTAAGAGAGCAGCTATCAAGACAATAGGCGCGAAAGAAAACAAACAAGACAATGTCCACCTAAGAGAGCAGCTATCAAGACAATAGGCGCGAAAGAAAAGCGAGCAGGGAATTCATAACGTAGCTAGAAATCAATCTTTTCTACCCTTAACGTAGCTAGAAATCAATCTTTTCTACCCTTAACGTAGCTAGAAATCAATCTTTTCTACCCTTAACGTAGCTAGAAATCAATCTTTTCTACCCTTAACGTAGCTAGAAATCAATCTTTTCTACCCTTAACGTAGCTAGAAATCAATCTTTTCTACCCTTAACGTAGCTAGAAATCAATCTTTTCTACCCTTAACGTAGCTAGAAATCAATCTTTTCTACCCTTAACGTAGCTAGAAATCAATCTTTTCTACCCTTAACGTAGCTAGAAATCAATCTTTTCTACCCTTAACGTAGCTAGAAATCAATCTTTTCTACCCTTAACGTAGCTAGAAATCAATCTTTTCTACCCTTAACGTAGCTAGAAATCAATCTTTTCTACCCTTAACGTAGCTAGAAATCAATCTTTTCTACCCTTAACGTAGCTAGAAATCAATCTTTTCTACCCTTAACGTAGCTAGAAATCAATCTTTTCTACCCTTAACGTAGCTAGAAATCAATCTTTTCTACCCTTAACGTAGCTAGAAATCAATCTTTTCTACCCTTAACGTAGCTAGAAATCAATCTTTTCTACCCTTAACGTAGCTAGAAATCAATCTTTTCTACCCTTAACGTAGCTAGAAATCAATCTTTTCTACCCTTAACGTAGCTAGAAATCAATCTTTTCTACCCTTAACGTAGCTAGAAATCAATCTTTTCTACCCTTAACGTAGCTAGAAATCAATCTTTTCTACCCTTAACGTAGCTAGAAATCAATCTTTTCTACCCTTAACGTAGCTAGAAATCAATCTTTTCTACCCTTAACGTAGCTAGAAATCAATCTTTTCTACCCTTAACGTAGCTAGAAATCAATCTTTTCTACCCTTAACGTAGCTAGAAATCAATCTTTTCTACCCTTAACGTAGCTAGAAATCAATCTTTTCTACCCTTAACGTAGCTAGAAATCAATCTTTTCTACCCTTAACGTAGCTAGAAATCAATCTTTTCTACCCTTAACGTAGCTAGAAATCAATCTTTTCTACCCTTAACGTAGCTAGAAATCAATCTTTTCTACCCTTAACGTAGCTAGAAATCAATCTTTTCTACCCTTAACGTAGCTAGAAATCAATCTTTTCTACCCTTAACGTAGCTAGAAATCAATCTTTTCTACCCTTAACGTAGCTAGAAATCAATCTTTTCTACCCTTAACGTAGCTAGAAATCAATCTTTTCTACCCTTAACGTAGCTAGAAATCAATCTTTTCTACCCTTAACGTAGCTAGAAATCAATCTTTTCTACCCTTAACGTAGCTAGAAATCAATCTTTTCTACCCTTAACGTAGCTAGAAATCAATCTTTTCTACCCTTAACGTAGCTAGAAATCAATCTTTTCTACCCTTAACGTAGCTAGAAATCAATCTTTTCTACCCTTAACGTAGCTAGAAATCAATCTTTTCTACCCTTAACGTAGCTAGAAATCAATCTTTTCTACCCTTAACGTAGCTAGAAATCAATCTTTTCTACCCTTAACGTAGCTAGAAATCAATCTTTTCTACCCTTAACGTAGCTAGAAATCAATCTTTTCTACCCTTAACGTAGCTAGAAATCAATCTTTTCTACCCTTAACGTAGCTAGAAATCAATCTTTTCTACCCTTAACGTAGCTAGAAATCAATCTTTTCTACCCTTAACGTAGCTAGAAATCAATCTTTTCTACCCTTAACGTAGCTAGAAATCAATCTTTTCTACCCTTAACGTAGCTAGAAATCAATCTTTTCTACCCTTAACGTAGCTAGAAATCAATCTTTTCTACCCTTAACGTAGCTAGAAATCAATCTTTTCTACCCTTAACGTAGCTAGAAATCAATCTTTTCTACCCTTAACGTAGCTAGAAATCAATCTTTTCTACCCTTAACGTAGCTAGAAATCAATCTTTTCTACCCTTAACGTAGCTAGAAATCAATCTTTTCTACCCTTAACGTAGCTAGAAACCCATATTTTCTACCCTTAACGTAGCTAGAAATCAATCTTTTCTACCCTTAACTACAAGGAAGCAGTAAACCCGACCTGAAACAAACAGATCTTGATTCTTTGATGAACCCAAAAACTATTGATACTTGACCGACCCAGAGCTCACAGATTAAACAGTACTACTCTACGACCACTATCCTCTTGCTCTTTGAACTCTATTCCCCTTTCTTTTCAATGAGGTTAGTTGACTTCTTTCTATCAGTGGTGTGGAGCACTCTCCTTTCAATATGTGAGTTTCGAGTTCGGTTACAACTTGCTACATTAGGAACGCTCTCTTCAACAAGTCAAAGTGCGTTAGGGAGCTTAACTTAACGCCGGCAAGCAAGCTCGTTCAACAACTAAACAGTGAAGTTCGGAGGGTTGTTACTCCATTTTCATAGTGGTGATTTTCCATTCGATTCTTTTGCACTCAATGAAACAAGCTCTGATCTTGACCCGAAGGGGCGTAGCCTTCGTAAGGCAGAATAGACTAAGTAGTTGTTTGTTGTGTCAGCACAGCAGTAAGATGTTATAGAGCTCAAAGTCCTGAGTCAGTAAGCAATCAAGTAGTGAGTTCGCCGTTAAGTGTTGTGCTTCAAGAGTTAGGTTACGATTTTCTATTCTATATATGTGCTCTCCCTGGTTAGATTCAATGAGTGGTTGACTAGCCCTACTCGCCCTATCCGTGCAAAAGAAGCGGAAAGTCAAGTTGCCTGTTGCAAGAGAAGTAACAAGTACTCTATCTCGTCAAGTAGCTGAACCCCCCAGTTTTCTCAGTGAGTTCCGTTCTGTTGCATTCTTTGTCAAGTGTGGGCTCTGCTTTGGTGATACTCTGGCATGTGGCCCAGGGTCCTCCGATACTATGGCTTTAACGCTTGACCAGAGCGGACCGGACGGAAAAGAATGCCTCGCCGCCCTTTGAGCCTTTGATGGCGATATAGCCTTTAAGTGGGACACGCCACTGGGTCTTTGGTATCGACATCTTGAGCAGTCAAAACGATCTGAATCTATACTTCTATGATAAAGGAGAATCTACTTCTAATGATAAAGGAGAATCTACTTCTAATGATAAAGACATAGTGAAACAAAACCACTTAGAAAGGAAGCAGTCACGTTAAATTCACTCAGGAAAGTTGTGTCACACGGCGGACGATTCCATAGATGGTTTCATTTTGGTTATGATTATACTGGCATTTCCCCTTCAATGAAGTCAACTCCCTATTTGGTGTGAGTAATGAGAGAACTCTTTTAGGAAATTATTATAAGAGAAGGAATTCCATTGGCTTTTAGCATATTAGAATGAATTAGGGGAAGAGACCATAAAGTAAGTGCCGGGGAGACCCTAAAGTAAGTGCCTAAGGAATCCGTAGTCTAGGGGAGACCCTAAAGTCAGTGCCTAAGGAATCCGTGGTTTATCTCGCATTTCATTACGGCAAAGAGAATGAGGTGGTCGGTGGAAATGGATCACGCAGCGTATGAGATGGAAGTCGAATATACGGAGGGAATGCCAAGAGGTTCAAGGTTATAGCAAAATAGAATAGAGCTCTTAAGGGTTATTCAACAAAGGCCACTTACCCAACTCCAATCGAATTCTCTATAACCCCCAGACCAAAAACAAGGACAGGACGGAATCACCGATCCGCCTCTTGGCTTATGTCGAGATATTGATTCCTCCACCACTCACTTCTCTTCCATTGGAGTTTGGGCAGCCAGAAGATAACCTTAGCTTTTTGGGGTCCAAAAACTCTTAGTGATTAGTCAGGGGGACAAAAGATTAGTTCGAAGTTAATTGAATCCGATTCTCAATCATAATAGCATAGCACAATCGATCACGGGAAAGATGAATAGAATCCGCTTCCAAATCATAATAGCACAATCGATCAAGAGAAAGATGAAGAGAATCCGCTTCCAACATTACAGGATGCATTCTGGAGCAACAAAGATGGTTATGAAATTGTTAGCACCACAGAAAAACATTCCTGGAGAGGTTCATATAACACCTAAAACATTCCTGGAGAGGTTCATATAACACCTAAAACATTCCTGAGAGGTTCATATCACCTATAAGAAAGGGATGGTGGACCACTCCATCTCTCTTTTTCCCCGTACCACTCCATCTCTCTTTTTCCTCGGTTAGATCTTAATTACCACAGCGATGCTTTCAATTGGCCTCTTACCATCAATCCAATGGCTTTGTTTCAGTCAACACAGTTAAATAAGAGACAATTTCGAGAGATCCTATAGGGAAATAATACTATTTCTAGAGATCTAATGTATGATAGCATGGCTATCGGATTTCGTCACCTGTTGATATACTGGATTCTTTCCATCCTATTACCGCCGATCTTGATGTTCCCTTACTTACTCTAGCTTTCAGACAGCACAGCACCCTAGCTTTGATACCATGCGAAACGTCGAAAGAAATACTTTATCCAAAAAGAAAGGAGTTTCACTTATAGCATTCATAAATTGGCAGGAAATGCTATAGCGGAAAGAGTGGAAAACTCATTATATGCCCAAGTTGAGTAAACACAGAAACGGCTTTGACCATCATCTAACAGAAACGAACGGCTTTGACCATCATCTATGAAAGTAAAGGCCCATTCCTCAATAACAGGACTGGACTGGACCATTAATAGTTTCTTTAGTGGGTGGGGGCGCCAATCAATTCTATTACTCCACTCTTCTGGTTGTTGACTTCAGTATATTTACTTGATTCTTCTGGTTGTTGACTTCAGTATATTTACTTGATTCTTCTGGTTGTTGACTTCAGTATATTTACTTGATTCTTCTGGTTGTTGACTTCAGTATATTTACTTGATTCTTCTGGTTGTTGACTTCAGTATATTTACTTGATTCTTCTGGTTGTTGACTTCAGTATATTTACTTGATTCTTCTGGTTGTTGACTTCAGTATATTTACTTGATTCTTCTGGTTGTTGACTTCAGTATATTTACTTGATTCTTCTGGTTGTTGACTTCAGTATATTTACTTGATTCTTCTGGTTGTTGACTTCAGTATATTTACTTGATTCTTCTGGTTGTTGACTTCAGTATATTTACTTGATTCTTCTGGTTGTTGACTTCAGTATATTTACTTGATTCTTCTGGTTGTTGACTTCAGTATATTTACTTGATTCTTCTGGTTGTTGACTTCAGTATATTTACTTGATTCTTCTGGTTGTTGACTTCAGTATATTTACTTGATTCTTCTGGTTGTTGACTTCAGTATATTTACTTGATTCTTCTGGTTGTTGACTTCAGTATATTTACTTGATTCTTCTGGTTGTTGACTTCAGTATATTTACTTGATTCTTCTGGTTGTTGACTTCAGTATATTTACTTGATTCTTCTGGTTGTTGACTTCAGTATATTTACTTGATTCTTCTGGTTGTTGACTTCAGTATATTTACTTGATTCTTCTGGTTGTTGACTTCAGTATATTTACTTGATTCTTCTGGTTGTTGACTTCAGTATATTTACTTGATTCTTCTGGTTGTTGACTTCAGTATATTTACTTGATTCTTCTGGTTGTTGACTTCAGTATATTTACTTGATTCTTCTGGTTGTTGACTTCAGTATATTTACTTGATTCTTCTGGTTGTTGACTTCAGTATATTTACTTGATTCTTCTGGTTGTTGACTTCAGTATATTTACTTGATTCTTCTGGTTGTTGACTTCAGTATATTTACTTGATTCTTCTGGTTGTTGACTTCAGTATATTTACTTGATTCTTCTGGTTGTTGACTTCAGTATATTTACTTGATTCTTCTGGTTGTTGACTTCAGTATATTTACTTGATTCTTCTGGTTGTTGACTTCAGTATATTTACTTGATTCTTCTGGTTGTTGACTTCAGTATATTTACTTGATTCTTCTGGTTGTTGACTTCAGTATATTTACTTGATTCTTCTGGTTGTTGACTTCAGTATATTTACTTGATTCTTCTGGTTGTTGACTTCAGTATATTTACTTGATTCTTCTGGTTGTTGACTTCAGTATATTTACTTGATTCTTCTGGTTGTTGACTTCAGTATATTTACTTGATTCTTCTGGTTGTTGACTTCAGTATATTTACTTGATTCTTCTGGTTGTTGACTTCAGTATATTTACTTGATTCTTCTGGTTGTTGACTTCAGTATATTTACTTGATTCTTCTGGTTGTTGACTTCAGTATATTTACTTGATTCTTCTGGTTGTTGACTTCAGTATATTTACTTGATTCTTCTGGTTGTTGACTTCAGTATATTTACTTGATTCTTCTGGTTGTTGACTTCAGTATATTTACTTGATTCTTCTGGTTGTTGACTTCAGTATATTTACTTGATTCTTCTGGTTGTTGACTTCAGTATATTTACTTGATTCTTCTGGTTGTTGACTTCAGTATATTTACTTGATTCTTCTGGTTGTTGACTTCAGTATATTTACTTGATTCTTCTGGTTGTTGACTTCAGTATATTTACTTGATTCTTCTGGTTGTTGACTTCAGTATATTTACTTGATTCTTCTGGTTGTTGACTTCAGTATATTTACTTGATTCTTCTGGTTGTTGACTTCAGTATATTTACTTGATTCTTCTGGTTGTTGACTTCAGTATATTTACTTGATTCTTCTGGTTGTTGACTTCAGTATATTTACTTGATTCTTCTGGTTGTTGACTTCAGTATATTTACTTGATTCTTCTGGTTGTTGACTTCAGTATATTTACTTGATTCTTCTGGTTGTTGACTTCAGTATATTTACTTGATTCTTCTGGTTGTTGACTTCAGTATATTTACTTGATTCTTCTGGTTGTTGACTTCAGTATATTTACTTGATTCTTCTGGTTGTTGACTTCAGTATATTTACTTGATTCTTCTGGTTGTTGACTTCAGTATATTTACTTGATTCTTCTGGTTGTTGACTTCAGTATATTTACTTGATTCTTCTGGTTGTTGACTTCAGTATATTTACTTGATTCTTCTGGTTGTTGACTTCAGTATATTTACTTGATTCTTCTGGTTGTTGACTTCAGTATATTTACTTGATTCTTCTGGTTGTTGACTTCAGTATATTTACTTGATTCTTCTGGTTGTTGACTTCAGTATATTTACTTGATTCTTCTGGTTGTTGACTTCAGTATATTTACTTGATTCTTCTGGTTGTTGACTTCAGTATATTTACTTGATTCTTCTGGTTGTTGACTTCAGTATATTTACTTGATTCTTCTGGTTGTTGACTTCAGTATATTTACTTGATTCTTCTGGTTGTTGACTTCAGTATATTTACTTGATTCTTCTGGTTGTTGACTTCAGTATATTTACTTGATTCTTCTGGTTGTTGACTTCAGTATATTTACTTGATTCTTCTGGTTGTTGACTTCAGTATATTTACTTGATTCTTCTGGTTGTTGACTTCAGTATATTTACTTGATTCTTCTGGTTGTTGACTTCAGTATATTTACTTGATTCTTCTGGTTGTTGACTTCAGTATATTTACTTGATTCTTCTGGTTGTTGACTTCAGTATATTTACTTGATTCTTCTGGTTGTTGACTTCAGTATATTTACTTGATTCTTCTGGTTGTTGACTTCAGTATATTTACTTGATTCTTCTGGTTGTTGACTCTCTTCTATCATATGTGCGAGATGGATTCAATTCTGTAATGGTTGACACTTCCGCCCCACTTAGTGGCTTGAGAAGCAGTCTCATATCTCGTCTAAAGTCTCGTATCTAGTAACCTCGTAGAAAGTGTATAACGTCGAAAGAACAAGAAGCAACAATGCTGCTAAGATATTTATATGATTTGAAACAATAAAGGGAACAAGCTTAGGAAAGGCGAGCTCAATCCGGGGCAAGCTTTTACTTCTGAGCAAGTCAAGAGTGTAAATGGAAATCGAAGAAGAATTGGTTGTCGATTCAACAAGGGCAGTTCTCAAGTGAGTAGCAGAATGTCCTGATTGTCTCGAACAAGCAGCGGGAACAGCGCAAACAAGTGGTTCTAAGTTGGGATCCATTAGGTTCTTTCAATTAGGTAAGACTCCTAAAGCGAGAAAACCAGGCCAAGCAGATTCGCCAATGAATTCGATTACACCCCTAAGCCAAACAAACTGGGATTCCTTATTTGGAGTGGAAGTCCTTGTATGCAGTTTAATGATTCTGTGTTCTTATATCAATTCAATTACGTTCACTTATATTATTCAGTAGTGGAATGAAAGCCAAACAAAGTCAGTAAGAGAATGAAAACAGAACAAAGGTAGTAAGCGGTGCAGAAGATTCGGGTTTAGTTTTCGCGAGGGCAGTCTCATACTTTTCTCTAGTAGTGGCAGTAAGAGGCTCGCACATCTAGTAATAGACTATGAGTGAAAACATCAAGTCTCAGACCTCAGCAGACAAGCAGCAGAACTCAACCCTGCTGTCCGAGCCGGAGTACCTCCTCGAACATTGCATCCTTATTGTGTGGCCTTGTAGTCTTACACTCCTTGGTTAAAGTCTTACATTAGTGTTAACTCTTGCTTAAGCCTAAACTCCTCGCTATCATTCTTGTATTCCTTTATCTCGTTCTTAGCGCTCTACCTTGAATTCTCTGTTTTACCTTGAAGCCTGTCATTCCCGTCAGAAAGTATTGCTTGTTTCTGCAGGGCTTCGCTCGTTGGAGGGGTTAGCTTCAAACTTAAACTCCCAGCTCTCAAGTAGGAGATACGG
>PYDT01002372.1:0-17124 GCA_004837865.1 Musa balbisiana
CTACCCGCAACCTGGACATAAAGACCCTATGAAGGCTTTAACTGTCCTGGATGGCTTGTGGGCCTTGTGTCCTGGCGCAAAAGCTTAGGTGGAAGGCGAAGAAGGCCTCCTCCGGGGTCCCGAGCCATCATTGGAGCTACCACTACTCTGAAGGCCCTAGAATTCTAACCTTGTTCAGGACCTACGGGCCAAGGGACCGTCCTCAGGTAGACAGTTTCTAATTGGGCGTAGGCCTCCCAAAAGGTAACAGGGCGGCTGCGAAAGTTGTTTCCTCCTCGGGCCGACGGAGATTGGCCCCTCATGCAAGGCAGAAGGGAGCTGACTGCAAGACCCACCTCCGAGCAGGACGAAAGTCGGCCTTAGTGATCCGACGTGCCAGTGGAAGGGCCGTCGCCTCAACGGATAAAAGTACTCTATGGATAACAGCTGATCTCCCCAAGAGTTCCACCTCGACGGGAAGTTTGCACTCGATGTCGGCTCTTCGCCACCTAGGGGCTGTCGTATGTTCCAAGGTTGGCTGTTCGCCCATATAAAGCGGTACGTGAGCTGGGTTCGAACGTCGTGAGACAGTTCGTCCATATCCGGTGCGGGGCGTTAGAGCATTGAGAGGACTTGTCCCTGTACTAGCGGACTGGGCAAGGACGCACATCTGTTGTACGCAGTTATCGTGCACACGGTAACGCTGGGTAGCCAAGTGCGGATCGGGATAACTGCGAAGCATCTAGTAGCAATGAGCCCACCCCAAGATGAGGTGCTCTCTTATTCCGACTTCCCCAGATCCCCCGTAGCACAGCCGGAGACAGCACGGGTTTCTCTGTCCTGCGGGGATGGAGCGAGAAGTATTGAGAATCCAAGATAAGGTCCACGCCGAGACCGGAAGCCGTTTCTCATTACGATAGGTGTCAAGTGTAGTGCAGTGATGGATGCCGCTGAGGCATCCTAACAACCGAGAAGATTTGACACCTTGTTCCTACACGACCTTATCAATTCGATCATGCCCTCGCCATCTATTTCTTGTCAACTGTTTTGACAACATGACAACACCAAAGCTCCTGCCCTCCCTCTCTATCTATCCACGGGATTGGAAAGGCAGAGTTCTTTGGTGTCCCTTCCATCAAGAATTGGGGCCTCACAATCACTAAGCAATATGCTTTTCTTTCTCTCCTGCTTTCTTCGTTCATGGTTGGTTCGATATCTTCTGGTGTCCTAGGCGAGAGGAAACACACCATCCATCGCAGAACCTTGGTGGGTCAAATCTACGGCGGTTAAGATACTGTGAGGGGAGGTCCTGCGGAACAAATATCGCGACGCCAGAATGATAAAAAGCTTAACACCCCTTCTTTTACTTTTTCCATATTTTGAATATGAAAAGAGATAAAAATAAAAAATGCACAGGTCGCTTATTCAAAACCCCAATAGGCCCTCCTCTTCTCTATCCTTCCACCTCGGAACGCCCTTTTCTTTCTTATAGATCAGAGGAAACGCGCTTTCACATCGTCTTAACCCAAATGAAATGGCTGATTAGAGGAAATGTTCCTTTTTGAGGGTACTCTCCCCGGAACAGATCCAGTGGGGACGGGGTGGGGCCTTATCCAGAGGATTAGGGCCCGTGGCTGCTACTGACCACGGTGTCGGGGGTTCGAATTCCCTCCTCTCCC
Organism: Musa balbisiana; assembly: GCA_004837865.1. Lineage (NCBI taxonomy): Eukaryota > Viridiplantae > Streptophyta > Magnoliopsida > Zingiberales > Musaceae > Musa > Musa balbisiana. The sequence continues at coordinate 1,659 of PYDT01002372.1, forward strand.
ACACCTTCCCTTTTGTCGAATGGGAATGGCCTTACGTTTTTTCTTTTTATTTATCGTGAAGATTCGATCTACATTATAACCAAGACCGGAATCCAGCATATTTTGTGTTACTCCCCGTAACCTCTTCCTCATCCAATGCTTTGGGCAGAATATCAGAGCAAGTTAACAATATTAGTAGTCTAGCCAAATTCGTTCCTCGTATTAATATGTTTTGCTACGCGGTAATTTTGTGGCCTACGGTAAAATCGTGACTGCATCGTTGATGCCCTGCTAGTACAAATCATCTGAGAATTCTGAATTGGCTAGTTACACGGGATTATCCCGGAATCTACGGCCGAGGAATTTGAACGGTCGATTCCTCAAATCGTATAACAGATGTGATACGATTAATAGAATGCAATAGAAAACAAGACCCGCGAACGGGGGGGTTTACCTACTCCAACGTTCAAGCTGAGCCCTTTTAATTCCATTCTTTCATTCGTCATTAAGAATTGAATCAAATCTCCCCAAGGTAGATTCGACCTACGACCAGTCAGTTAACGCCGACCGGGGGGGGGGGGGCTCTACCACTGAGCTACGGAGGACCAACGGAGATTCGACCTCATAGAGTTCAACCCCCGTTCTCAACCCCATGGAACAATAATGAGTCCGCAGCTTCCTTCGTTAACTCCCGGAATTCTCGTATTGGCTCCGTCCATTCCTCATTTCATAGGAACCTCAGTGGCTCTATTTCATTATATTCCACTATATCCCAATTTCCTTCATTTAATAATCCCGTTGGGTCATTGACATAAGAATGGTCATTTATAGGCCTATCCGTTCTATAATATGGAAAGTTAAGAAATCATATATAATAATCAAGAATTATAATAGAAAAGAAAAAGGGGGTTTTGATGAGTTGTAAATCTTTTCTACTGTGTATTTATTAATACTTTGCAGAAGAAATATCGGTCGTTTTGGTCGGACTCTATTATGGATTTCTGACCACATTCTCCTAGGGCCCTCTTATTCTTCCTTCTTCGAGCTCGGGTTTATGGAAGAAGGACGCGAGAATGAGGTATCAGCCACCACTGGTTTAATTACTGGACAGCTCCATGGTTCATATCGATCTATGATGCGCGCCTCTGCATCTAGCTTGGGGGTAGACCCTCATACATAACTGTCCTAGTTCTACCTAATCTTTTGTTTCATTTCTTCTGAAGCAATCACACAACTTTTTTGATTATGGGTCTACTACAAAATTCAATGGCGTAATCTCAGCATTCAATGTGTATTTCTGATCATCTCATTTTTCATTAGTCAACCATTTCTTTTACCAGTTCAACGTTAGCCGATTAGTCAACATTTATATGTTTCGCAATGCAACAACAAGATGTTATTTCAACACTAGTTTTATGGTTGGTATAATTGGTTACATTTCTCATGAAATTGGTATGGATTGGTATTAGTCTGATACGGCAAAATCATTCTATCGATCTAAATCTAATAGGTACCTTGCTAAATCTAATAGGTACCCTTGGTCAGAATTGAGAAATTCTCTGCTCAATTTTAGTATTCTCTTATTTTATCACCTGTGTCCTCACTATTTAGGCAAATGCCGTCGCCTATTGTCCTAAGAAACTGAAGAAACCTCAGAAAAGTCAGAAAAGACGAAAAGTCGAAAGGACTAAAGGGTAGAAAGTGGGAAAAAGCGCTGGTAGAAAGTGAGGAAGAAAGCGATGTAGAAAGTGAGGAAGAAAGCTCTGTATCAACACTTCCTAAAGGAAGGAGACTAAACAGGACAAGAGGATCCCCGAAAAAGACCCTTCCCTTTTTAATTCGGAAAGAAAAGGAGGAGTCCGGACAAAAATAGATGAAACGGAAGAGATCCCGAGTGAATGGGAAAGGAAAACAAGCATGAATTCCCTTTCACTTTAAAACACATGCTATAAAGAAGCCCAGTTTACGACGATTCTTATCTCTTATACCTATCAAGATAATTGGGAATTGGGAAGACTTGAAGAAGAGAAAATGAAAAGACTTTTTCTTCTTCTGCTTGACTTTGAAAAACCTATTGTAACTTTTCTTTTCGATATAAGGCGGTGGAATCGTCCATTGCGATATATAAAAATAATCGTTTGAAATAGTTGTACAAAATGAAATTGTCCATATTTTTTGTTTATACGTGTTCAATGATTGAAAACAAATAATTCGTTTACATATCCGCCTATTTTATCAACTTTTTCGAAATGAGCGAACCAAAATGGCTTTTACATGACAGAAAAATTTTCCCATGAATACCATATGCTTATTTGGGTTTCTAGCCAATGAGCAAAAAAAATACAACTTTGAGCATGAATTGATAAGTCGAAGAAAACTCTAGAAGAAGAAGAAGAAGAAGAAGAATAAGAAAGGATATCTCTTGCTCTAGATAATACGTGAAAAAAGGACCAGATTAATGAACCATGATAAGGAGCAGAATACTTGCCAAAGCGTATGATCCTTTTTTGAACGGACCGTATCGTCGGAACAATAAAAAATTTATTCACATACAATCATGAATGATAATTAATATTACTTCCACAATGATTTAATTACTTCTAACCAATGATTTAATTACTTCTACAGAAGAAGAGAGGTAGATTCCATAGAAACGTTTTGATAAGAAATTCATGGGCGCTTTCCTATCTAAAATTCTCCGAGAATTTGAAACCTGAACAGATCCCTTGATGAGACTCATCATTAATTATATTGTTAATTTCCTACGTCCAATCGATGAATCTTCTTTATTTTTCTTTGAAGAAGAAAGAACGAATTATTCAGAAAGTAAAGCAAAATCCTTAGATTTTGTATTCGACATAAGTAAACCATCCAACTGATCAAACAACACTGAAAAAAAAATCCATTTGGAATAGAAAGAAATCAGTAAAAAGGTTCCTCGACGTCTACAAATTGACCGATGAATTGAAAGGACTGGCTCAAGAAAATGGAGAAACCGAATGAAGATTAGGAAATGAGTTCAGAAAAGCGAACGGGTGGTGATCTTATACTGCTAACAATCCGGATCCGCGGATACCGAATACTGATAATATTGATCAAGCAGCAGCAGAGAGGTGGCTTTGATACGTTTTCGCAACAACCAATTTTAATCGGGTATACTCCAAGGCCTCCATGCGTTCTCAAAGACTACAAACAGTTATTTGGGAAATATTTCAAACAATGTTCTTCCCCGGCTTGTTTTTGGTCGATAGACAAAGTCTTTTTTTTTTTTCTTTTTTTGATAGATTCCTTTTTTTTTTTTCTTTTTTTGATAGATAGAGATACGAATAATTAATCTTATTTTTTTTTTTTTTTTTTTTTTTTTTTTGGTTTTTTAAAAACTTTTTTTTTTTTAGAATTCGTGGGGGGAAACCCAGATCCGAAACTTCCGATTTGAGGAGGAAGAGGAAGCGACAAACACGCAAAAAAAGACGAGGAGAAAAAAAAAAAAGAGAAGATGAACGGAAACACTATCAGAAATTTGGGATAGCATTATAATTTGCTCAAGCAATAAGAGGTTTGATGCTGATAACCCAATCTTTTTTTAAGAAAAAACTTGTCTTTGCCTTCATTGATAATAGCTACAAATCATGGAGGCGTATGTTATTTCCAATTCCCCGAGGTGGGTTATGAGGGATTTGAGAATGGAATAGATAATACATGTTAAATGCACCTATAATGGGTTCCATTTATCATACCCAGAATTTCCACAGTTGGTTAACAGATGGTTTCAGAATAAAGATTTTCTTTCCTTTTCGTTTAAAACCTTGGACGAAGATCTAGAAATACGATCTCATCATGGAGATCCAATGACAAAAAAAGGAAAAAAGCAAAATTTTAGTTTTTTACAGTTTGGGGAATGGAACGGAACTCCCTTTTGGTTCTCCCCGACACCACCCTTCTTTTTTTTGAACCCATATATAAGAACTCAAAAAAATAATTAGAAAAGTAAAAAAGAACTATCTAAACTTTCAAAATAAAAACAGATGGGTCATCAAAATAGTTCTAGTTTTCTAAAAACGTTTTCTAAACGAGTTCTAAAACGATATTTCTAGTTCTAAAAACGAATAGTTCTAGTTCTAAACGAACAGTTTCTAGTTCTACAACGCATAATGAAGAAACTTAAAAAGTGACCAAATTTCTTTATTTGAATTGAGGAAGGGAAAAGTACATGACCAAATGAAAATGCAAAGATTCAAAAAAAATAATCAGATTATTCACGAATCGACCCTTCCCAAATCGATCTATGAATTGAAAATTATTTACTCAAGAAAAAAAATGAAAGATCTTGCTGATAAAGGACCATCACAAATAAGAGCTCAAATAGAAGGAATCACAAAGACAAGAAGAAATAGTTCCATCCTATCATGATAAAAGACCGGAATTACAAAAACATATTTGGCATATACTTCAAAGAAAAAATACCCGATTAATACGGCCAAATCACATTATTGTATGAATCCTTGTCATTGCAAAAATATACAATAGATATCTTGCAATGTATGTACCATTTCTAAGTTATGCACACCTTACCTTTTAAAAAAAACATTACACTGAACATTTACAACGATGAACGAAAATCCAGAAGGAATTGATGAAAACAGATCAAGATACAATGAACTTTATTTCGCTATAAAAAAGCTCCTTTTCTAATCCTAATATAAAATGTTTAAACACTTATCACGACTTATCTTCCGTTGTCCCAAGCATAGTATTTTACAATTGTACAAACCCACTTATTTTAACAACCATCCACCTGAGTCGTACTTCAATATCACGATCACGGGACCTATCCTTTTATCTAAGACACAGAATAAAGGTATTATTGTTGCACGAGGAATATTATGATTCCAATCAAGGCATAAGAAAATTAAATAAGTCTGGATGAATAAATGAAAAACGGGTTAAAAGGGTCATTATCATATAATTTTTTCTCGGAGGCAATGGTCTCGATAGTACCGAAAAATGGCGAAATAGAGTCAATCAACGTGTACTATTCCAAATAAGAATCAATGAAATTGTTTCTATAAAACAGAAAAAGACCGATTACTGTCATCACTGAATGAAAATTTTTATGCAGTGGCTTTATCGACGAGTCGAAAGAAAAATAAAAAACACTACAGATATGATCTTTTATCACATGAATATATAAATTTGGGGAAGTACGGACTCATACACACTGAAACCCAATCGGTTTATGTATTGCTAACTATGACTATTGATGTTTACCTAAAAAACGGATATTTTATTGAACCCATAAAAATCGGGATAGAAAATATTTTGGATTATAGAATTCTTCATTTTGCCTTAGAAACAATAGTGATATTGAGACAATAGTGTTATTGAGACAATAGTGATATTGAGAACAATAGTGATATTGGAGACTGGACCGATAATGTTTCGTACCGGAATTTTAAAAAATACTAAGACGAAGACTCATCAAAAAAATTTTTGGATTGGATGGGGGAATGATCGAAATTATTCTACCATATCAAATTAGAACCTTGGTCTTCCCCCAGAATTTGTTGTTACCTTTTGATGCATATAAGATTAAAAAACCGTGGATCCTACCAATCAAATTACTTCTCTTCTTTCCTAATATTTATTAATGAAATGATATTATCAAAATCAAAATTAAAATGAGATTAGTCAAAATCAAATGGGGAAAAAAATATTCGTCAAGAATCAAAATCAAGTCTAGATATGTGGAGTGGGCAATCAAAATCAAACGGCAAATATTATTTCGTAAATCAAAATCCAAAAAATATTAGTCACAATCAAAAAAATAGTAGTCAAAATCAAAATCAAACAATATATTCAAAATCAAAAAATAGTAGTCAAAATCAAAATCCAAAAAAAAATATTAGTCCACAATCAAAAAAATATTAGTCAAAATCAAAAATTCCAAAAAATATTACAAAATCAAAAAATCTAGTCAATCAAAATGCAAAAAATATTATTCAAAATCAAAATGACAAAAATATTAGTCAAAATCAAAACATCAAAGATTCCGTTAAAATAGAAATTCCCAAATCCAACAAGAAAAATAGGGTCAATCAAATCTTTTTATATCAGATCCACCAAAACACAACCAAAGGAATTCCTGAAGAGGATTGGCACAGATCCAACATTAAAAAAGGTAAAAAAACAAAAAAAAGCCAGAAAAATAAGGAAGGAGAAATAGATTTGTTCCTGAAAAAAATTTTTTATTTTTCTTAAGATGGATACCCATTGATCAAAATTTTTAATCATGTTAGATATATTGTCTCCTACTTATCTGGATAATCCAGGGAAACACAATTGACTATATCCTCGATTGCAAGAGGAGAGATACTCTGAGGTAATGCTGATTCAGAAAGATAAAGTCTTACCAGAATTAATAAAAGGGGAATATAATTAATCGAACCAATTCGTCTATCTTTAAGAAGGGCTGGAAACTTCATTATATATCAAACACCATAGTATTTCATTGGTCTTAAGATAAACACCAAAGTATAGAAAATCCATAAAGAAAAAGATATGGTTGGATACGAAAATTTGAAAAAATCCACTGGACGACAATGGCAATAATTTGTGAATGGGGATCCAGATCATTATAATATTCTTTGTTTCCTGAAAAATATTCCTATCTCCATAGACGTCGTAGAGAATTGAGAATTTAATTTGTTTCAACTCTCATAATCGGGATATTTTGAATAGAAATCCAGTATTTTTGCACGCTAAAACAACATACGAAACCCTGAACAATTTGAATGAGACAAACGTCTTAATACTGATTTAACATAAATTATTAACTGCAAATTGGTTTCTTTGGCCCATTTACCGATTAGAAGATTAGCTTTATGAATCGCTATTGGTTTGATACCAATAATGGTAGTTCTTTCAGTATGTTCCGGATACGTCATGTATCCAAGTTCTATTATTTAATAGTATATTTTCCTATATATCCCATGCCGTTTTTCAGTAAATAAAAACGAAAGATGTACGCCATATGGTGGTTTTACGTTCTGGACATTATACGTATCTTAACTTGTTTATAAATTTCACTTGAATCTAGAAAGAAATCTACCGAATCTTTTTAGGTGCAACGAAATCATTCTCTTGTCGGTAAAATGCCAGAAATATATTATCCTTTTTCTAAATATCTTTACCTTTTCTTTTCTATCTAAATCAAATGGGCAATTTGATTTAGATAGAACGGATAAATCTAAATTTTTGCGTGTTACTGACTTCAAAAAAATGACATAATATGAATATGATTATTTTATTTTTTCCTGATCGGTAAAAGCCAATGGCATGGAAAAGAAGAAGAAAAGATAAAAAAAGTTTTATTGTCAAAAATTCATTCATTTCCATTCTTCCACAAGAAGAAAAAGAAGAAACAGGGGTTCTGTGGAATTTCAAGTATTCAGTTTCATCACCATAAGATCGAAACCTACTTCACATTGGAATTGCACAAAGACTTTTAATCACAAAGAGGTCTAAAAAAATTCTGATAAACGTCAAACGTCTGCGGGCTTATGTGTCAAAGAAAATATAGCGCGTTATAAGAAATTAATTGACCATTGGATAGTCGGGAGCCAAAAAATCTTTAATTAAATCGTTTGAATTAGTAATATTTATTAATTTTTTATTTTGATGAACCTCCTACTTTTTTGAGAATTCATGCAATAATGGAATTAAGGAAGAAAAGTATGACTGTACCGGCTACAAAAAAGATTTCATGATAGTTATATGGTCCTCACCACCCATCATGCATGGTTTTTCTTTACGACCTGATCGTTACTCTCGATGGTGAAGATGTTATTGACTGTGGACCCGCATATTGGGCTTTTACACAGAGGGATGGAAAAAATAGCGGAAAACCGAACACTTATACAATATCTGCCTATGGAACACTTTTTTGATTAATTTATCTAACTAGTTCACAGAGGCAATAAACGGTAAATCACCAGAACAACGGAAAATGTTTAAGTACCTAAAAGGGCTAGCTATAGCAGAGTAATTATGCTGGAGCTGATCCGTATAGCTTCTCATTTGTTAGGCCTTGGGCCTTTTATGGCGGTATCGGCGCGCAGACGTCCCTTTTTCTATAATTTTTCAGAGAGAGAGAATTGATATCATGTTTATTCGAAGGCCGCCACAGGTATGCGAATGAGGCATAATTATTTCCGCAATCGCAGGAGTAGCTGCCGATCTACCTTATGGGCTGGATATATAAATTTTTTTGATTTTTGCGATTATTTTTTAACGGATTGTGGGATATCAAAAACTCATTACGCGAAATCCCATTTTTTGGAGCGAGTCGAATGATGGGCATTATTGGTGTAGAAGGAGCAATAATTGGGTTTATCAGACCGATGTTACGAACTTCTGTAACACATTGGGATCTTCGTAAATTGATAATTTGGTGTTACAATGAATTCATTGGGCAGTCCAATGGCAAAGAAGGAGATTCTAGCTCGTTATTTGTCGCGAAATCGGTGAAATGATGGAATCTATAAAAATAATTCAACAGGCCTCTAGAAGGATTCCTGGAGTACCCTAAAGAGAATTTAGAAGTCCACTCTTTGATAGAGCAAAAAATTCCGAATGGAATTATTTTTTGATCTAGATTTATTAGTAAAAACTCACTCCAATTTTGAATGTCGAAACAAGAACTTTACGTGAGAGTAGAAGCCCCAAAAGGGGAATTAGGAATTTAAATTTATAGGAGATAATAGTGTTTTTTCCCTTGGAGATGACAATTGTCCACCCGCTTCATAAAATTTGCAAATTCGTCCTCAGCTAGTTTAAAAGAATACATGGCTGGCTGCATATCATTGTACGATACTAGTATTATAGATAATCATTCTGGAGAGTTGACGTTGAAATGATAATTGATACGACCAGAAGTACCAACTATCATTCTTTTCTATATCGGAATCCTTAAAAAAGTACTATGGACTCATATGGATCTTTGTACCATTTTGGACCCTTTATTTGGGAATTACAAAGGTGTACTAGTAATTGTGTGTTAGAAAGAGAACTATCTGCATTCGATCAACCAACGTTTGGGCCTGAATTGCCGCCCCTTGGGATTCTTCACTCTAAGCAATGGAACTAAACTACTTTTTAGAAGACCTTCTCCCCATCTAGAGGATTTCGTTTGTTTTAAGTATTGGAACCCGTCTATCTGGCATTCAATTCTACTAATTCTTAGTAATTCCTTTTGGGTACGCCTCATTTAGCCGATCTCAGTATAGGTGTTGTTTATGGTTCGCCATTTCAATGTATTGCTCCTATTGGGCTTCTTATGTCAGGATACGGATCGATAATAATTCTTCCTGTTTCAGGTGTTACGACGCTGCTCCTCTATAGTTATGAAATACCAATTACTCTATGTGTGTTAATCAATATCTCTACGTGTGAGTTCGTTTGAACATGACTTTTATACTTCTTTCCTAGAAGAAAGGAAAGAGTTGAATGTAATGTATTGATAGGTATTTTATTTTTTATTCATCAGTCGGGTCATGAGTTAACCAGATAGTTATATGAGTGAAACAAAACCACTTAGAAGTTTGCAGTAAAAGATAAAATCTCATTTCATATTACAAGAATCAGTTGAAGTAAACATAAGCATTGTAAACTTTTACCCCAAGATTAAGATTCTTTCATTAGTCATCATAATCTGAAAGCGGGTTGTACACGATCACCTGTGGAGTGTTCATTACTGTCTTGTTTTATTATACCATGCCGTGATCAATCAAAAATCAGTGGACGGTTAGGAACACCAAGTGCACAAAGGTTAGTAATGAGAATAATGTAAGGTATAAAAAAGAATATTTCTTCTTCTACATAACAAAAAAAAATATCAAAAAATAAACAATGAATAACGATCAAATAGGGGCCACTTTTTAAAAAGTTGGTAGAAAGGATCAAGCAGTACTTCCCTACACGATTCCATCTAGAGTATGCTCTATTCACTGTTAAATAAATTACTATCCAGAACTATAAATCCCTTATCTTTTTTTTTTATTTTGTTCAAAGTACCCTCTTCTGAGATGAAGAACAGGAACAAAGAAATGGAATGTAATAATCGAATGTAATAACGCATTCATAAAAAGATCTTTATTTATTATTCTTTTCCCAATCCATATGGGTGGAATTTTTATCACAATTAATTGCCAATCCTATTCTTTAAATTCTTTAGATTTATTGATATACACGATTATTTTATTGAAAGGGCTGGTATTCCGCACAAAGAAAAATACATTTTTTTTATCATAAGGGATGAGAGTAAATTCCGTAAAGAGCACTTTTTTTACTTCTAGCAAAACGGAATGCCATTTGTTGAATTTTGGACTCCTCTGATATTCTTTATTCTAGTTTTACCCCAAAAGAAAAGGGGGTGATAATATCGAACCGTCTTACATTTATTTGTGGCCATAGAGTAGCCGTTGAAGCTGAGGTCTCATGTCCGGTTTTGAATAGCGATGGAAACAGTAATGGTATTTATCTGACTATAATTATCTACAGTTCAAGGAAGTGATATAGTTGAAGCACAGTCCACCTATGGCTTTGGGGTGAATCTTGGGCGTCAGCCCATAGGATTCTATTTTTCCATATTTCTTCTCCTAGCTATGTGAAGATTTCTCCTTTGATTTACCAGAAGCGGAGGAGGAATTAGTGCAGTTATCAAACCGAATATTCAGTATCAGATTTGTTTATTTTTTAGCTTTGCTTCTTACCTAATATCTATTACTTCTTCGTTATTCGTAACGGTTCTTTACTTAGGTGGGTGGACTTTATCTATTCCGTACATATCCATTCCTGAGCTTTTCGGAATAAAACAAATAGCTGGAGTCTTTGGAATGACATTGGGTATCTTTATTACATAGTTAAAAAGCTATTTGTTCTGTTCATTTCTATCACAACAGTTTACTTACCTAGGATAGCATGCCCACTACTACATCTGATGTAAATTTCTTTACCTATTTCTGGTTGGGTACTCTCTTATGACAACCGCTTCCCAACTGTTTCACTATAAATAACAGAATACGATAACGATATTCTAGATTCATAACCTCTTTCAAACAAGAGAAAGAAACATCAATTTATTTTGGATATCGCAATATGTTTCCCATTGTAACTTGGTTCATGCCTTATGGTCCACAAACAAATACGAACTGCAAGGTATATTGGTCAAGTTTTCATAATTACTTAATCCCAACCAACCGTTTTTACCTTTAACCTATTCAATAGCCTTAGGAGAAATCATTACATCAGAGCGTTTTCGTGGTCGAATTCACTTTGAATTTGATAAATGTATGTTCGAAAGTATGTGTTCGTGTATGCCCAATAGATTACCTGTTGTTGTTGGAGATTGGAAAGAGATATGAAAAAGAAACAATTGCTTAATTATAGTATTGATTTCGGGGTCTGTATATTTTGTGGTAACTGTGTCGAGTATTGTCCAACAAACTGTTTATCCATGACTGAAGAATATGAGCTTTCTACTTATGATCGTCACGAATTGAATTATAATCAAATTGCTTTGAGTCGGTTACCAATGTCAGTAATTGGAGATTACACAATTCAAACAGTTATGAATTCGACTCAAATCAAAATAGATAAAGATAAACCCTTTGATTCAAGAACGATTACCGATTACTAAGATTTTGTTTTGATATAAAAGATCAAAACTTTTTTATTTTGGTTGGTCAGTAACTACAAATAATTATTAAATAATAATTGGTCAGTAACTACAAATAATAATTAGTAACTATAGATTGGTGAGAACCACTCTTTGATTTAAACTGATAATATATTTCTCACGGGAATTTCGAAATATACAATTTCAACTACTTTTTTTATTCTTTTTCTTTTGGATAAAAAGTAAGTAGGATTGGCCCAATAAAATAATTATATCTATATATAAAATTAATATCTATTAATAATTATATCTATATATAAAATTAATATCTATATATAATCTATATATAAAATGATTAATATCCATATATAAAATTAATATAAAATTAATCCATATTAAGATTTAATTCAATTAGGAACATATCATATACAATAAATAGGAACATATCATATACAATAAAAAATGGGGTAACCCTTTTCCTTTCCTGGACCATTTAGTAAGGTCATGATTTGACTTATATTTTTTTTTACATATTATACATAATGGATTTACCTGGACCAATACATGATATTCTTGTAGCATTTCTGGGGTCAGTTCTTATACTAGGGGGTCTGGGGGTAGTATTACTTACCAATCCTATTTATTCTGCTTTTTCGTTGGGATTGGTTCTTGTTTGTATATCCTTATTCTACATTCCATCGAACTCTTTTTTTGTAGCTGCCGCACAGCTACTTATTTATGTGGGAGCCGTAAATGTCTTAATCATATTTGCGGTAATGTTCATGAATGGTTCAGAATATTCCAATGATTCGTATTTTTGGACCATTGGAGATGGAGTCACTTCACTGGTTTGTACAAGTATTCTTTTTTCACTAATTACTACTATACCAGATACGTCATGGTACGGAATTATTTGGACTACAAGATCAAACCAGATTATAGAACAGGACCTAATAAGTAACGTTCAACAAATTGGGATTCATTTATCGACAGATTTTTATCTTCCCTTTGAACTAATTTCTATAATTCTTTTAGTTTCCTTGATAGGTGCAATTACTATGGCTCGCCAATAATAAATACTTAGAATTTTAAAAGAATTAAAAAGTTTTTAGAATTAGAAGTTCTAAATAAATAAAAAATCGAATCGCTTGAATTGTTCATATTGAAATGAATCGAGATTGATAAGGAGTTAGTCAATGATGTTCGAGCATGTACTTTTTTTGAGTGTTTATTTATTTTCTATCGGTCTCTATGGATTGATCACAAGTCGAAACATGGTTAGAGCACTTATGTGTCTTGAGCTTATACTAAATTCGGTTAATATTAATCTTGTAACATTTTCTGATATATTTGATAGTCGCCAATTAAAAGGAAACATTTTCTCAATCTTTATTATAGCTGTTGCAGCTGCTGAAGCAGCTATTGGTCTAGCTATTGTTTCGTCGATTCATCGAAACAGAAAATCAACTCGTATCAATCAATCGAATTTGTTGAATAATTAGTGATAATTATCATGATCATATATTGAATAATCAGTTATAATGATCATATAAATCAAGACACCGCACAACATGATAAAGCATAAGAAAATAAAAATTAAATTGGAATATTTTTCTATTCTTTTTCTATTCTTTCACTTTCATATTCCATTAATGGAAAATAATTATATTCTTAATTTTATTGGTATTATAATTTTTTTATTTCGTTTTTTATTTGTTTATTTTATTTAGTTTTAATGTATTTAATTTTAATGTATTTCAAATTTTAATGTATTTAATTTTAATGTATTTAATTTTAATGTATTTAATTTTAATGTATTTTTAATGTATTATTGTATTTTTAATGTATTATATAATAATATACTGTATAATATTATAAATATTATAATAATAATATACTGTATAATATTATAAATATTATAATAATAATATACTGTATAATATTATAAATATTATAATAATAATATACTGTATAATATTATAAATATTATAATAATAATATACTGTATAATATTATAAATATTATAATAATAATATACTGTATAATATTATAAATATTATAATAATAATATACTGTATAATATTATAAATATTATAATAATAATATACTGTATAATATTATAAATATTATAATAATAATATACTGTATAATATTATAAATATTATAATAATAATATACTGTATAATATGATCAAATTTGTTTTGTCGGCCAATTTAATTACAATGTGGCTCGTATGATCATGATTTTGTAACGGAACATCAAAGTCTCTTGGCTTTTCTCATGAACAGATTTAGAAATTATTGATTCTCTAAAATTTTTAATAAACCACTGCTTCGTCTGGTGTCTATCATAAATACTAATCTTTTTCTCCAGATTGAAAATTTTTGAGTTCAAACCTGGAATTTATAGATCCAATGTCACATTCAGTAAAAATTATGATACCTGTATAGGGTGTACTCAATGTGTACGAGCCTGCCCCACAGATGTATTGGAAATGATACCTTGGGACGGATGTAAAGCTAAGCAAATTGCTTCCGCCACCAAGAACCGAGGACTGTGGGTTGTAAGAGATGTGAATCGCCTGTCCAACGGATTTTTTGAGTGTCCGTGTTTATTTATCATATGAAAAACTCGCAGCATGGGCTAGGTTATTGAGACGTTACAAAAAATCCACTTGAATCAATTGATTCCTCTTTACCGAAAAAAGCCTACTCGAGTAAAATATTATTCCTATTCCGAGCACGGGTTTTTCTGGTCAACAACGTATCTTGTCTTTATAACGAGTTATTTTCCTTGGTTAACAATACTTGTGTTTTGCCGATATCCGTCGGTTCACTTCCACTTTTCTTTCTTTCCTCATAAAGGAAATAAGTGTTTAGATGGTATGCTATATGTATATGCTCGTTGGAGCTCCTTCTAACGACCTATGTTTTGGGGACTGGTGGGTAATTTTCCCATAGGTTTTTATCAATCACCCTTTGTTGTGATTCCTCTTGACTCAATACTCGGGTGGTGGTGTGTGGGCGGTGGCGGACGATTTCAAAACCGGAACCTCCTCATCATTGTAGAGAGAGCGCCCCGATTTGCGTGATCCCCTGCCGACCTATTCCAATTCCAACAGCTCGCCTCGGATCGTGGGGATGCCGGAATACTTTTCGTATCAACAGATAGCATACTCGTTATATCAATATTGCTTAGATCCGAATCTGTTTATTGAATTGCTCATCAATGAGCATTCATCATATTATGCTTGAAGATGCTCCGACCGCCACGGCACTCTCTTAGCACGAGATTTTGAGTCTCGCGTGTCTACCATTTCACCATCAATGCATCTTGAAAGTGAATCGTATTCCATGAATATGATATCTATCTAATTGAGAATATGGAATATATGACAAACGGTTGGAGTTGTTGGAGTATTTCTACGATCGTTCGTCATAATGCCACCGGGTCAGACCCTCAAATTGCGTCGATTTGAATTATCCGGAGGATACCTATATATACAAAAGAGTACACTCAAACTATTTCTCGATTTCAAATACTCCCAAAAGAAGAATATGGTACCCAAATCCGATAGATATTGTCAAAGCGTCCGATTACGCCTATTCCTTAATCCAAATAGAATGTAACGACGTAGCGTCCATATGTAACATAGTATCTATTTACATACGCTCGAATGACCCCATCCTCATAATAGAATGTACATAACACCCTATTCCGGTCTGGTCCGGTAGGGGATATGACTTATAATCGATGATCGGTCGATTCATGATTTAAGTCATAACCCCAGCCCATTCCCATTTTGGTTGGGCG
>PYDT01001129.1:0-17120 GCA_004837865.1 Musa balbisiana
ATAATCTCACATGGCACTTATTGAATCTCATATATGATCCAATACGTCGGAGCTTTATGGAGTCCAATAAGATAAAGGCTTCGACGGATATCTCATATCCTAACCTCTACTCATCGGCAGACCTATTTATGTGTGTGACCCTCTAAGCCCAATATCGAGCTGGCCATGAGTCATACTACAGAACCTTTCTGGCTCAGTGATTATGAGCTTTATAATAATTCACTTGACCATCGATTGCGAAACATACTAGCCCACTGGACCGTTTGTTCTTAGTTACTAGGTACCTATAGTCCCTCATCCATCTAATATCGCAAAGATTGTATACAGGGTATGGTGTTGTCAGACCCATATGGTTTTTCTACTCGAGTCCGCTCTAATCGGCTTCTCTCGGAGAACGCTTTCTCTCTCAATCCAAGACCCTATCTAGGGATTTGTCCGAGCAAGAATACATGTGATATTCCTCTCCTACACCGAGAGTGGATGATCCTCTATCGACACTCAATAGCCCTCGTAAGGTTTGACTTATACTCCCGAGGGGGGGACCGCAACTTGCTAGATCTAGCAGGACATCAAACCTTAAGTAACGGTATCAAGAGTGGCACCTCTATATACATCTTTATTGTCTCAAGTCTAAGGACCAAATACACTACTAGGACTATGGAATCGTGTCTAAACAATAAGGTATCTTAACCATCAATAGTCCGTACGCGGCTCAATTAGTAAACTCATTCTCCAATGAGCACCCCTGTATTGTATCCCTAGTGTCCCCATACGAGCAAGCTATAAACCGCTGCATCCCTCATATTGATAGGTATATAACACACTATTCTGTCTGGGTTTATCCCTCGCGAGTATCTGTTGACTGCCGATTACTTTAGGATCTTGTTTAAAGGCAATCGGGTCTCTATTATTATTTTATATGATCAATTCTTATTGTATAGATCTAAGGACTCACTATAATATAATATTAATATATATATATATATATGCAATAATTACGATAAGTGATAAATGTCAAACTATAATAGCAAAACATTGTGTGTCAAGTCACACATGCCAATCACTCACGTGATTGGCTTGTAAGGCTATATGACTAGCAATCTCTTACTTGACCTAAGGCCAATCACCTATGTACTGATATCCCCATCAGATCCTTGTGAGACGTCAAGATAATTAGACAATGGTTTGTCATGGATCTTGCAATGTGTTCTTCGGATGGCACTCTTTCCACTGCTTTACAAATCTCTTGGGGTCACGATCTCTTTGATCAAATGGAAACCTCTTCATAATATTTCTTATGAGACTGGGTCCCTCATTTGAGCCAGCACACCCCATTTGTGGTCGTAAAATGTATAAGGAATTAACTCCGTGCTACTAACACAACCCCTGATCTATGATGAATCTTCTTCATCTAGACTCCCTCCTTGTGTTCCTCTCTATAGCAACTGTACTTCGCCTCTATGGTCGAGTCATAGTAGTATCTTGGCTTTGACTCGTCCATTATAATCTCCTCCTTCACGTTATTACACAACCCTGAATGTTGATTCTATCATCGCAATAGACTGAAACTTGAGTTCCGTGTAGCCTTCAACTCCTGAGGCTACTACCTCCATATATTAGTAAAATATCCGAGTCTTTCTCAAGTACTTAGATACACTTTACTGCTTTTCAGTGCTTTAATCCTAGATCCCCTAATACTTTGCTCGTGACACTCAGAGCATGTCACTATACAGGCCTGTATATAGCATGACATATATGATTTAACCTTAATCCTTAGGCAAGGTGTTTGAATCTCTGATTTTTGATGATGAAACCAAGTGATAGTGTTTATGATCTTCTCTACGTTTTATTAACTTAGGAAGCTTCAATTCAGAGAGAGACCATTAAAGAAGCATAATCAATGTTAGGCCGGAGCAAACCTGTCAGAAGATTATACATCAGCCAAAGATTCGGTCGACATATCGGTAAAAGGTTCGGGCCATGGTCGGCGGGCATCAAGCTAAAGAAGACAAAATTACTACGCTAAGGAAATTAGAGTGCATAGGTCAACTCTGGCCGATTGGACAATAGGCCGCAAGAGGACATCGGCGAGAATCGGACGAAGCATCGATGAACTAATGACATGGCTGGCATATTTGATTTAGCTTTGTAATAATTTCCTAATATCGAAGTAGCTTTAATTTGTAGGATTACTATGATACTGATCACGGCAAACGCAAAATGAAGTCTCGGATCAGAACGCGATTTCTTTGGGAGTTCACGAGTTCCCATCGGAAGTTGGATGTTCATCGAACGGTCTGCCGAATTGACCTAAGAATCTAGGCGCTTGCCAAAGAAGCTCATTAGAACTAGCTAATAAGATCGTTGTGAAGTCTAGGAACTGCTGAGAGCCGTTGGAATACTACCCGAGGGGAAAGCTTCCCTCGAAAGTTTCACTGGAGATCGGCGGAAGCTCACGCAGAAAACTAGAGTTACCGGACTTATTTAAGATAGTAATAGCCCTTAAAATTCGAGTTGTATATAATTGGGTTTGGAAATTGTGCCACTCATTTTGGGGACAATTGAGCTAATTGGGCGTGATTTGGCTCATTGGGAGGCCTAATTCCAGACCCAAATGTTGGCCAAGCGTGCAAACCGCTAGAATAGGCGATAGTGTTAGGATCGGGGTCGGCACTAAGAGGGGGGGTGAATTAGTGCAGTGGTAAAATAACGTCAGTTTAAAACTTCATTCAATAAAACCAGTTTCCGACATAAAACCATTTCATAAATATCTTAACTTGAAACAAGTTCGTAATGTATTGAAAGCAGTGAGCTATTAAGGAGATTTGTAGTAACGATAAATTGCTCAAAGAATTGCAAACCAGATTTTAGAGTGGTTTCAGTCGTCGTGGCCTACATCCACTTTGTCGATTCCTCTTCCGTTGAGGCCATCGGCATCCACTGTCGGTATTCCTTCAATAGGCGAAGACCAACCATCTTTTACAACTTGATTCTCCTTTTACCAAGTTTAGGAGACAACCCTTACACCCCCCACTCACTCCTCTCTCAAAACTATTCTAACACTTAGAACTTTGAGAGGAGCTCACATAAGATTACAGCAGTGTTTCTATCCTTTTTTACTCTCAATACTTTTGTGCTTTAACCAGGGATGAGAGGGGTATTTATAGGCTTCAAGTTTATTCAAACTTGGAGCCTAAATACATCTTATCCCGAGTTTCCCGGGCACGGGTGGTACCACCGCCTACGCTAGGCGATACCACCGCTAGTGTCAATCTAACACTGACACTGCACTGGGCGGTACCACCGCTTGACATTGGGCGGTACCACTGCCCAGGCTGGCGGTACCACTGCCTGCAGCCTTCTCGAAGGCTGTGTCTGGGCGGTAGCACCTCCCAGACCGGCGATACCACTGCCTGACACAGTCTCGAAGATTATACCACGACGGTGCTACCTCTTGGGTCACTGTTTGGGCCTCTCATTAGGCCCAACATAGTCCTTACGTGGGCCTAATTGACCCCTAATTGGGTTGGCCTAATTCCAATCTCAATTACGTGCTAACTACGAATCCTAAGATATTTTCTAAGCTAAACAAGTCTGTAAGTGAAGTTTCTTCCGGTGAGCTTCCGGCGATCTTCCAACGAACTTCCGACGATCTCTCGACAATGTTCCAGCGGACTCCTGGTAAGCTCCTAGACTTCAAGATAATCTTCTTGGCAAGTTCTGACGAGTTTCTTCCGGCAAGCTTCTAGACTTCTCGGCTGGTTCCTGTAGAACTTTTGACGAACGTCTGGACTTCCGACGAACTCTCGAACTCCCAACGAAATCGCGTCCTTGACTCCGGGACTTCATTTTGCTTTATGTCTTGTTATCATAGTTAATCCTGCATATGTAAAAACACACTTCGATCTAGACAATTAATACTAAGCATTAATCATGTTGTCCGGCATGTCATTGGTCCCTCGACACTTCGTCCAATTCTTTGGCGTATCGTCTTCTCCTGCGGCCTATTGCCCAATCGGTCAGTTGACTCCGCAACTCCGATATCCTTGGCGTAATATCCGCTCTTCTTGGCCCGATGCCCGAATCCATGGCCCGAAGCCTTCTGTTGATACGTCGACCGATCCTCCGGCTCGACGTCCAATCTTCTAACATGTTTTCCTCCGGCACTACATGATTATTCCTGATTTAATTATTTTATCCTGATCAAAGCATCCTACGTCACTCAAAACACAGATTAAAACATAAACACTTATTAATTGGTTTTATCATCAAAATATGAGATTCAACAATCTCCCCCTTTTTGATGATAATAATCAATTGATGACAAAGTTAAAACGAACTCCCGGAGTTTAAACAAACTCCCCCTATCAATATGCCATATTGATATAGCCTTGAATTCAAGCTGAATTCAAGTCATTGCAATATTCATTATGAATATTTGCAACACGTCATCATGCATAACATGATCATACTTCTCCCCCTTTGTCATCAACAAAAAGGAGAAGTCCAATTCTTAGGTGTTTAGAAGTACACGTTCAAATCATTGCATATTAAACATAATTTCCAATCTTATCATTATGCAAGCTAGCAATAATTAAAGATGTGCAAGTTACCATGTTTTGCTTCTTGAGATAAGCAAGATAGCACTTCTTGGTGATGTTCAAGAAAGTAAGTTCTACATCATGCAAGCTAGTGAATCTTACAATATTTTAGAACATGCAAGCTCGCAATTTGAGATGTTCAAGAAAGCAACTCTTGCTTCTTGAAATATACAAGTGTAAATTTTGCTAGATGTGCAAGTTAACATTTTTGCTTCTTAAGATAGGCAAGATAGTACTTCTTTTCTTCTCTTTTGAGATGAGCAAGCTAGCATGTTTTTGTACTCTTCTTGAATTGTACAAACTAGTAAATTTGCTTTGTAGCAAGTTTTGCTCCCCCTTTATCATTATCAAAAAGAAGGGAAGAATACAATTTTGTATCTCTTTATCCCTTTTCATCAATTTCTAAATCATGACAAAGGTAAGTATCAATTTTATTTGTGCATCATTATATTAAAACATGCACAATTTCAAAACCATACATTTCACTTTTCATGCTCGATATCGAAAAATAAATCAATTATCATTATGAGCATATCATACATGATACTAAAATATTAAAATTTTTAAGCATTTATCAATATTTTGATCATGATACCAAACATTCATCATTTAAAGCATTCATGATACGTCATTTTAGTAACAAATCATAGCATTTCAAATCATGATGGTATTAATTTTGTCAACTTACATCCTACCATGCATGATCAAAACTTCTCCCCATTTTATTATTGTAAACAAGAAAGAAGAAGAGAAGAACATAATGGTGTAAAATATTTCAATCATTTCAAAGCATACGAGCCATAAATACAAAGAAATCATGTCATGAAGGATAAAACCACTTAAATACCAAAAGACATTATTCATATAGTAAATCTCTTCTTTAAGTAAAATACCAAGAAAAGATCATAGAAGTACAAAGAAGAGATATTAATTAAAAAATCTCAAGTAATTCCAATAAACCAAGATCATGATTTTGATAAAACTCCTTGAAATTCAAATCATCAAAATCATCAATATCTCAACATTTCTTTCAAGAGATTCAAAATGACATAAACAATTTTATCAATTTCTTAGTGAAAAATTGATAAGATAAAGAAAAAGAAATTTTCAAGGAAAATATTTTTCTCTTTTTAGTTGTTTCAATTCATATGATTTATTTCATAGAGGCATACCTTTTTCATTTATGCCAAAAACATGCATTAACATTTAAAAACTGAAAAAGCTACTTTCATTACCGTAAAAATCAATAATCCATAAATCTCAAGAATCATCATACAAAATTTCAAAATTTATTAAGCATGATCATTATGCATGACATCAAGACATGGTTTCAAAATATTTAATATTTTCATTACATAATTACATCATTCTGCATCATCAAAATTGATTTCATAAAGCATTATTCATCAAGATCATTTTGTTTGTTGCAGTCATGCATTTTTCTTGTTAGGTGAATCTAACTTTTCAAGCTTAGTTTTTAATACAAAATCCATGCATCATCATTAAGCATGATATCAAACTTCTTAATATTTTCATTAAGACATCAAACATGGTTTCAATCAAAATAAAAAATTATCAAAATACACATTATTTCTTCTTGAAAACATTTATAGGATCATCATTAGATTGAACCTAACATTTTATTCCATTAACATAAAATATATAATTTTCATTAATATTTTCAAAATTACTAGCATGATCATAATTTTTGCATTTTCATTTTTAAACATGTAATTTTGATTATCATTTTCAAAATTACTAGCATGATCATAATTTTTGCATTTTCATTTTTAAACATGTAATTTTCAATAAAAATAATTATTCTAAACTAAATTAAAATTAATTCATGAAAAGCATCATGTAATTTTGAAATAAATCAAAGGCATTTTAATTACCTTATCGTCGAAAACCGTTATGGCGTAGTTTACCACTTCGCCTTTGTTGATTTTCTCCTCGTCTTCAAATGAGCTCAATTCATCCCAATTTATATTCTTCTTCTTGCATTCATAGCAAGTAGTTACGTTCTTTTTATTCTTTAATTTTTGTTTTATTAACTTTTTGAATTTTATGAGTAGTTCAAGTTCACCGTCGCTTGAGCTTATGCTCGAGTGGTCTTCATGTGTTCTAAGTTCAAAATCCTTCCTATTTTTTGGAAGGTGGTTTTCATGTTCGTTAAGTGCCACATTAGTCATTTCATAGGTCATTAAAGACCCAATTAGTTCTTCAATTGGAAAATAGTTCAAATCTTTTGATTCATGTATTGCTGTTACTTTCAAATTCTAATTTTTAGAAAGAGAACTTAAAATCTTGTTAATGAGTTCAAAATTCGAAAAACATTTGCCAAGAGCTTTTAAACCATTGATGACATCCGTAAAACAGGTGTACATGTCAATAATAGTTTTGCTTGGTTTCACATGAAACAATTTGAAATCATGTATTAAAAGATTAATCTTCGAAACTTTTAATCTACTAGTGCCTTCGTGTGTGGTTTCAAGAATGTGCCAAATATCGAAAGTCGTTTCGCACAAAGAAACCTGATTGAATTCATTTTTGTCTAAAGCACAAAATAGAGCATTCATAGCTCTAGCATTTAAAGAAAACATCTTTTTCTCCAAATCATTCCAATGGTTCATTAGAAGAGAAGACCTTTGAAAACCAAATTTGACTATGTGCCATAAATCAAGATTCAATGAAAGCAAGAAAACTCTTATTCGAGTTTTCCAATAAGTGTAGTCTGTCCCATTGAAAAAAGGAGGATGAATAAGAGAGTGACCTTTTTGAAAGCCAAAAAGAGTCATTTCTATTTGGGTGTTAAACCAAATTAGAAAGTGAGGCTCTGATACCAATTGTTAGGATCGGGGTTGGCACTAAGAGGGGGGTGAATTAGTGTAGCGGTAAAATAACGTCGGTTTAAAACTTCGTTTCGATAAAACCGGTTTCCGATTTAATCGATCTTCCTTCGAGGCCATCGACATCCACTATCGGTCTTCCTTCAATTGGCGAAGACCAACCACCTTTTACGACTCGATTCTCCTTTTATCGGGTTTAGGAGACAACCCTTACACCCCCACTCACTTATCTCTCAAACTATTCTAACACTTAGAACTTTGAGAGGAGTTCACACAAGATTGCAATAGCATTTCTATCCTTTTTTACTCTCAATACTTTTGTGCTTTAACCAGGGATGAGAGGGGTATTTATAGGCTTCAAGTTAATTCAAACTTGGAGCCTAAAAACATCTCATCTCGGGTTTCCCGAGCACGGGCGGTACCACCGCCTACACTGGGTGGTACCACTGCTAATGTCAGTCTAACACTAACGCTGCATTGGGCGGTACCACTGCCTGACACTGGGTGGTACCACCGCCTGCAGCCTTCTCGGAGGCTATGTTTGGGCAGTACCATCGCCTAACACTGTCTCGAAGACTATATCACGACGATGCTGCCTCTTGGGTCACTATTGGGGCTTCTCATTGGGCCTAATACAGTCCTTACATAGGCCCAACTGACCCCTAATTGGGTTGGCCCAATTCCAATCCCAATTACGTGCTAACTACGACAATGTTCGTAAGTGAAATTTCTTCCGATGAGCTTCCAGCGATCTTCTGGTGAACTTCTGACGATCTCTCGGCAATGTTCCGGCAGACTCCTGACAAGCTCCTGGACTTCAAGATGATCTTCTTGGTGAGTTCCGATGAGTTTCTTCTAGCAAGCTTTTAGACTTCTCGGTTGGTTCCTATAGAACTTCCGACTGAACGTCTGGACTTCTGATAAACTCTTGAACTCCCAATGAAATCACATCCTTGACTCTGGGACTTCATTTTGCTTTATGTCTTGCTACCATAGTTAATCCTGCATTTGTAAAAACACACTTCGATTTAGACAATTAATACTAAGTATTAATCATGTTGTCTGGCATGTCATTGGTCCCTCAACGCTTCGTCTAATTCTTCGGCGTATCATCCTTTCTTATGGCCTATTGCCCAATCGGCTAGTTGACTCCGTAACTCAGATATCCTTGGCGCAATATCCGCTCTTCTTGGCCCAATGCCCGAATCCATGGCCCGAAGCCTTCTGTCGATACGTCAACCGATCCTCTAGCTCGACGTCCAATTTTCTAACATGTTTTCCTCCGACAAAACATGATTCTTCCTACTTTAATTATCTCATCTTGATTGAAGCATCCTACGTCACTGAAAACGTAGATTAAAATATAAACACTTATCAATTGGTTTCATCATCAAAATACGAGATTCAATAGATAGAACCGCTTGTGAGTTGGAAAACTCAAAAAACTCAATCTTCGAAGCTATCAGGTGATGGTACCACCAGACTGGGTGGTGGTATCACCTAGTGACAGTGTGTCAAGTGGTGGTACCATCCAATGTCAGGCTGTAGGCAGTGGTACCGCCTATACTCGGAAGACCCGAAAGTTTAAATTTTTTGCTCCATTTTTTAAACCATTTGGGGCCTATAAATACCCCACTTGGGCAGCAAGAAAGTAGTAAGAATTCTAGAGTTCCCTCCTCCTAGTGTTTAGAGTTAATCCTAAGGGAGGTGTGTGAGGGAATACTTATAAAATAGTGACTTATAATGGTTATCTCCTAAACCTATGAAAAGGAGAAAGTGTTATAAGAGAGTAGTTGGTCTTCACCTATTGAAGGAAGACCGACAGTGGATGTTGGTGACCTCAACGGAGGAGGAATCGGGAGTGGACGTAGGTCACAATGACCGAACCACTATAAAACTCGATTTGCATTTACTTCTTGCAATTTACCTTTACTGCAAACTGTCTTACGTGCTTTACCTTCTCATTACACTCTTTTGTATATTTTCAAGTTAATATCTTTCTGAAATAGGTTTAATCGAAACAAAAGTTTTTCAAACCAACATTTTTATCTCTTAGTGCTGACTCATTCCTAACAATAGGGAATCCTATCCATGTTTCCCCTTTCTTCAGGAGTCTTTGGGGATATACTCTTAGAAAATGATATCCCATTCTCATCAGTATGAGACCTCTCTTAGAATTTTTCATGCTAAACCTTTTGACAATGGTGTCAATGTACCTAAACTGGGACAAGCCAAACATCCTCATGGATCTATCTCTATAGATCTGAATCCCCAAGATATAGGATGCTTCCCCTAAGTCCTTTATGGAGAAGTGTCTAGATAACTAAGTCTTTACTGTGGATAGCATTCCTACATCATTCCCAATGATCAGGATGTCATCCACTTATAACACCAAGAAGGTGATAGTGCTCTCACTTACCTTCCTGTACATACAATGCTCGTCTTCGTTCTTAACAAGGTCATAAGATCTGATTACCTCATCAAATCTTATGTTCCAACTTCAGGAAGCTTGCTTTAGTCCATAAATGGATCTAAGCAACTTGCATACCTTATCTATTGGGAAATCTTGGGGTCGACATCACATGCGCAGTGGAAGAATAAGAAAAACAAAATCTCCAATTTCTCAAAAAGATGTTCGTCATCGTGCGAAGATTGATGCGCAAAAATTCACGAAACAAACTGCGTATAGAATAGATTGTGCTACTTAGGGAGATCGTATATCCCTGTTTCCTTATAGATCTCTAGGAGAGGGTGAAGGAGGTCAAGCATCCTCCTCTCTAGTGGTGATCCACACAGTAGGGCTGCGACGACGCTCCTCAAAACTCCAGGCCTGCTTTGAGGTGGAGAGGGGGAGGAGAATAGGAGAGGCAAACAAAAGCTCTAGCCTATGAGGCTTTGAATCCCTCCTATTTATAGAGGCCCCTTGTCAAACCCTAATGGATCCCCCTTTAGTGGGTATTGGATCTGCATCCAATTACTCAAGCCTTTTAGATTAGTGGATCTCTATCCAATAATCTCTCATGGGCTCTTATTGGATCTCGTCCATGGGATCCAATAATTCAGAAGCTTATTGGATATCCAATAAGATATAGGCTCCGACGGATATCTCATATCCGAACCTCTACTCATTGCAATGCCTACCATATGTGTGTGACCCTCTAGGCCCAATATCGAGCTGGTCGTAAGTCATAGCTGTCAGAACTCCTTCTGGCTCAGTGAATTATTATCTCTGTAATAATTCACTCGACCCATTGACTACAGACATACTAGGCCACTACGTCATAGTCTCCAAATGATACAGGGGAATCCAATCCATTAGACCTATCTGTCCTCAATTATCATGTACCTATAGTCTCTCATCTATCTAATATCCCAAAGACCGTATATCGGTCATGGTGCTGTCAGACCCATATGGTTTCTACTCGAGTCTCGCTCTAATCGGATTCTCCTAGAGAACTTTTCTCTCTCAACCCGAATGACCCTGGCCAAGGATTTGTCTGAGTAAGAACACATGGGATATTCCTTTCATGACGTCGAGAGTGGATGATCCTCTATCGACACTCAATAGCCCTCGTAAGATCGACTGCCACTCCTAATGACTAGTTGTACTAGATATGGGACATCCAAACCTATAAGTCTGGTATCAAAGAGTGGAGCACTCATACAGTGTTGAATCTTGGATTTTGATGATGAAGTCAATTGTCATTTGTTATCTAATCCATATGTTGAGATAAGTGTGCAGGATTAACTACGATGAAAGTAAGACATGCAACAGGAGTTGCGTCGAAGTCAAGACTATGATCACGTTGGGGGTTCGAGAGTTCGACGGAAGTCCGGACGATCATCGGAGGTTCTGTGGGAATAAATCCGAGAAGTCCAGGAGCTTGCCAAAGAAGCTCATTGGAACTCGCCAAGTGGATCATCACAAGTCCAGGAGTTTGCCGGAAGCCCGCCGGAGCATCGCCGAGGGTTCGTCGGATGATCATTGGAAGTTCGCCGGAAGCTCGACGGAAGAAGCGATTGACGCACCGGAGCAAGTTGCAGTAAATGTCTTGAAAAATATTGTAGTTAGCATGATGATTAAGTTAGAAATGGGAGGTGATCCCATTAACTTAATCTTGGGGCAATTGGGCCCTTAACAGACCCAAATTGGGCCGAATGGATCAGCCCATTCGGACCCAAATTCCCTGGTCGGCGGTGGCACCGCCCCTGTCAGGCGGTGGCACCGCCTAGGCTCAGTCTTGGAGTGAGACTGGGCGGTAGCACCGCCCCTGTCAAGCGGTGGCACCGCCTAGGCTCAGTCTCGGAGTGAGACTGGGCGGTAGCACCGCCCCTGTCAGCGGTGGCACCGCCTGGACTCAGTTTCCGAGTGAGATTGGGCGGTAGCACCGCCCCTATCAGGCGGTGGTACCGCCCGAGCTCGGTCTCCGAGCTCTGTCAGGCGGTAGTACGCCCATTTATGGTGGTAGTACCGCTAGGACCCCGAAAACATGGGAATTGACATTTTTGAGCTCCAAATTCAATCAGTTTGGGGCCTATATAAACCCCACCCTTTCATGCATGAAAGGGCACCGAAACTTAGCATTTATTCTGAGATTTTGAGAGCTTAAAGTGTTGTAAAAGGCTAGAAGATTCTTCTCCCTTCTTTTCTTCAAAGTTTTTGATTATTTCAAGAGAGGAGTGAAAAATCTGTAAGGGTTGTCTCCTAAGCCCATCAAAAGGATTGAAACTGTAAAATGGGTGCGGCCTTCGCCTATTAAGGAGGCCTCCTATTGGACGTCGTGACTCATCTAGAGGAAGCCACAAGTGATGTAGGTCAAGATTGACCGAACCACTCTAATCTCGTTTTGCATTTACATTTTTGTTCTCTATCTAACTGCAACTACTTTCCATAGCGTTGCTTTACCTGCACTTTACTTGATCTTAAGTTAAAGCAATTTCCGATCGACTTTCTACCGAAATCTTCTTTTATTATACAAACGTTGTTTTAAATCGTCGAAATTTTTTTCGCTGCAACTAATTCCCCCCCCCTCTTATGCTCTGATCCTAACCATTGGTATCAGAGCGGGGTTACCTCAATCGAATTAAACCCAAGAGAGAATTGCTTACCTCGACATCAAGAGGGCACTCTATTACACGTCCAACCCATGTTCAATGGGACGGACTACACCTATTGGAAGACCCGAATGAGGACTTCTATTTCATTTATTTTGAAACTTTGGAATCTTTTGGTCGCAATGATTTTTTCGAAGTCTTCTCTTCCATGATCGATTGAATGAAGTGGAGAAGAAGACTTTTCGCTCTTAATGCAAAGGCTATGAATGCCTTATTGTGCGCTTGATAAAACTAGTTCATCGTGTTTCGGTTTGTGAATCCGCCTTTGATATTTGGCATACACATCGAATGACTCACGAAGGCACAAGTAGAGTGACAATATTCCAAAATCATCTTTTGATCCTTTTTTGAACTTTTCGAATGAAACCGATCGAGACTATTGCGTATGTACACCCGTTTCACGGATGTTCGTCAATGGTCTAAAAGGACTCCGCCAAAAGTTTTTCGAGATTTTGAGCTCGTAAATAAGATTCTAAGATCCCTTCCCTAAGAGTTGGGACCGCTAAAGTCACTGCTATTCAAGATGCTAAAATCTAACATTTTCCCTCTTGAAGAATTAACGGTCATTAATTGACTACGAAATGACTTGGCAAGCTCCGAAGAGCAAGAAGACATCCTTCCAAAGAACAGGAAGGATAGGCACTTATACTTTCGAAGACCACTTGAGAGACACCAGTGATGAAGACTGTGACGATGAACTTGCACTTCTAACAAGAAAATTCAAAAAATTCATTAAAAAAACAAGTTTAAAAAATGACTCAAAAAATAAATTTGAACCCAAACAGGACCAAGTTTTGCCTACGAATGCAAGAGCCAGGACATTACAAAAGTGATTGTCCCAAAGCCAAGAAGAGAACACCAAAGAAGAAGGCCTCAAGCAACGTGGGATGACTCAAGCGTATCCCGAAGAGAGGAGTCCAACACCGAGCAAGTTGCTCACACGCCCTAATGGCCATCGATATGAGGTAACAAATTTTATTGATGCAGATTTCTCATTTGTGAATTATCTAAATGCCTTTCCATGACTTATTTGATGGAATGGCAAAACTAATTAGTAAAATCAAATTGCTAAAAAGGAGCAGATAGTCTTACTTGTAATTATCGAAAATTAGAAATTGCAATAATCATGATATTTTAGCTCCAGGTAAAAAAGTCATGATCTAAAACTCTTCCAACAGAGACTTGCTACTTAGGACACCTTGATGAAATTGTCGAGGTTGGTAGCAGTCTTTGAATATGATCCTTACAAATAAGGGTCAGTTCCTAAAAGAATGGAATCGGATTTGTGCGAAGTCCTCACCAAAATCCACCACCTTCATTAAGGCCCCGCTCTTATATGTTCGGCACCAAAGCAAATGCAACTGTTGTTGCAACATGGACATAGAACTTATCATTGGTCCACTCAAGAAAGTTAGTCCAAACATTGATTTGGGTTCCTGAAGCAAGCCCGCTAAATTCTAGACAACATGATAAAAAATTAGATCATGGTTATGAGGCACCCAAAAGTAAATGGGTACCTAAAAATCATCCTTTCTTGTAGAAACATACATCATCACAAGCTAGGAGCAAGAGATGGTACCTTGATAAGTGGATGCTCAAGGCATATGACCGGAGAATCATCTCAATTCTCTAAACCACTAGCGTATTAGACGAAGGCGATGTCACCTTCAAAGACAACAACAAGGTAAAAATCATGGCAAAGGAACCATAGTAACAAATCCAAACTTCTTTTTTGAAAGATGTTTGTTAGTTGATGGTTTAAAATAAACGGTGAGCATTACAATTGTTGTGATACAGGATATGTTGTCAAAGTGATTAATGCTTGGCATCATGAAAAAAACCACACAAAAAAACATCTATGATTGCATAAAACAACATAACGTATACACTATGACATCAATGATCTTTAATGCAATGTGTTTCTCGGGTTGAATGAGGATGTTGGCTTTTGGCATAGGAGATCGGTCATGCTAACATGCACTAATCACTAAAATATTATAAACGAACTTGTAAGAGGAATTCCTCAATCAAGTTCATCAAAGAAATAGGTGTCTGCTTGTCAATTAGGAACACAACACATTAAGGTAGTTTCAAAATTAAGAACAAAATAAGCACATCTAGGCTTTACAATGGATCCATATGACTTGTGTGGATCTATCTTACATTCAAGTTCTAGGTGGTTGGGTAGCAAATACGCTTTCTGGCAGTGTAAATGACTTATAGTAGATACACATGGAGTATTTCTAAAACATAAAAATGGAATTGCTTAGATATTTTACAAGTTTTGCAAACTTGTCAAAATGAAAAGGGTCTATGATTTCTTCAATTGAAGTGATATGGTGTTGAATTTCAAACCTGATTCAAGAATTTTGGTGATTTCATATATACAGTCATAACTTCTCTACTCCAAGAAATCTCAACAAAAAATGGAGTAGAAGTAAGTAGTAGTAGAAGGGAAAAAAAATATAAATTTACAAGACATGGCAACGAACCATATTGAAGACATATGCCTACCCAAATATTTTTGGGCGAAGCCGTAAAAACACTTCTATGCTATATTTTGAATAGAGGTCTAGTAAGACCCTTACTCACCAAAAACTCACTATGAGATTGTGGAACAACAAAAAACCCAAGTTCATATTTAAGTTTTGGGTGTAAGTGTTTTATCTTGAAGAAAAAGATGCCTTAGGAAAATTTGATGCTAAATCCGATGAAGGAAGTTCCTGGTTATTCTTCGGTTCTAAGCTTTCGGATCTGCAATAAAAGAACTTTAATTATACAGAAGAATCACATCATGTGTTTTCAATGAGATTTTCAATCAAGAAAAATTGATTTGATGTGATGTTACTTTTGATTCTTTGAATTTAAATGAAACCCTTCTCAACTAGCAACTTGGATTGCTTCCACTCCGAAACATCCGACCCAAGTGGGAAAATATGTAGATGCTCATCCTAAGGAGCTAATTAGGAGAAACATCTACGGGGGTTCAAAACACGGTCTTCTCTAAAGAATTTGTGCCAACGGCCGCTTCTCTCACAAATTGAAACCTAAATATATTGAGAAGCCATGAAAGATGATTCCATGGATTACGCAATGCAAGATGAGTTAAATCAATTGAGAGAAATGAGGTGTGGAAGCTTGTTCCTAGGCAAATGACCAGTGTTATTGGTACAAATGGGTCATTTAGAACACAAGCAGATGAAAATGGTATCGTGGTTAAGAAACAAGGCTAGTTCGTAGCCAAGGTTCAACTAGAGAAGGTATCGATTACGAAGAAACCTTCGCTCCTGGGGCAGATTAGAAGCCATAAGGATCTCCTTCCTGCCTGTGCTAGTAATAATAATTTTAAGGATTTCAAATGGATGTAAAAGTTGCTTTCTAATGGCTTTATTTCCGAAGAAGTATGTTGAACAACTCCGGATTTGAAAATAATAGCCTCACTAATCATGTGTTTTAAGGTAACTAAAGATCTATATGGTTTAAAACAAGCCCCAAGGGTTGGTATGAGAGACTTAGTTCTTTTTATTAAAAAATTAATTTTACAAAAGGCAAGGTTGATACTTACATTGTTTATCAAGAATTTTGCAAATAATTTTCTCATTGTTCAGATTTATGTTGATGCTATTATCTTGGGTTCTACAAACAAATCTCTTTGTGAAATCCTTTTGCAAACCATGAGTTTAGATTTGAAATGAGTGTTGCTGCGAGAATTAACCTTTTCTTAGGCTTACAAAAATAAGCAAACTAAGAAATGACATCTTTATTGTCAAACTAAATATGCTTTAGATTTGCTAAAGAGATTTAATTTGGAAAGCTAAAGCTATAACACTCCTATGAGCACAGCCATAAGTTAGAAGTGATGAAAGGGAAGAAGTTTCGATCAAAAAATAAGGGGTATGATAGGAATTACTTTACCTCACTGCAACAGACCAGATATCATGTCAGTGTAGGACTTTATGCTAGGTTTCAAAGTCTGAACCCCTAAGATATCTCATCTCAAAGCGGTTTAAAAGAATACTTAGCTATCTTAAGGTTACACAAATCTAGGATTATGGTATCCGAAAATAGAGAAGTTGAGTTATTGCTTATGTGATGCAGATTTTGCTGAAAGTAGATTAAGAAGGAAAAAGCACATCAGGAACTGTCAATTTTTGGGACTGCTCTTGTTTCCTGGTCATCTAGAATCAAAACCGGTGCACTATCAACAACCGAAGCCAAGTATATTGCAGCTAGTGCATGCGTGCAAAGTTGTGTGGATGAAAAACACCTTCTTAGAAGATATAAGTTCATTCTTAAAATAGTCCCATTAAAGGTGATAAACAAGTGCTATATGTTTAACAAAGAATTCTCATTCAACACTCAAGGACAAAACATATTGAGATTAGGACATCACTTTAGTTTATTTGCATTTCATACTTAGAGAAGGGCACATTGTAGTTAAGGGTAAAGGACCAATGGAGAAAAAAGACATCATATATTTTACAAGATTGAATAAAGTAAGATAATATGAAATTGCCAAATTTGTACATTATGCTCACAACCTCATTTAGCGGGA
>PYDT01001887.1:0-17084 GCA_004837865.1 Musa balbisiana
ACTAGCCAGCATTGCCTTGAGCTAGCAATCTTTCTCCCCTATGTTTAATTTGCCCGAACAGAGAGGAACCAACTGATAAATTAAGAATTTGCAGCATCAATCAATATTTCAAATCATCTGTGCATGATCACATACAAGACAAAAATCCAAGAAATCATCATGTCATGAAAGACAATCATTTTAAACATGATATGATAATCTGTCTTAAAATTTCAATTTTGCGATACATTTGATAATTGCGATACTAATAGTCAAAATTTTAATTCTTTTCTGCGATGCTTTTAAGGATATCACCTTTTGTGCTACACAGCCTGGCAAGAGCAAATTAGATTGCCAGTTTTCTAGTTTTACAATTTTTGCTCTTTTGAGATAGCATCTTTGCTTCTCTACAAGCTAGCACCTTTATGATATGCAAGTTTTACTACATACAAGCTATCCAAAATCTTTGACATATTTTGTTAGCAATATGCAAGCTAGAAGTCGTCCGATGATCTGTTTCTCACGACAAGGCACTCCCTGGCCTCTTTCTGTCTCTCTATACACACCCTATACCTCAGATGTTTGCCTAGTGCTGTCTCTAGTCTTCACATGAAGTCAAGCGATGCGTGTGGTTCCCTTACCATTTTGGCATAGTTCACATGCTGCAAGATGCGTTGATGTCAAGAAGATAACTTTTGCTTCTTGAAATAGGCAAGTTATCAATGCTTTGCTACTTAAGATAGGCATAGCTAGTATCAAGGTTTTTGCATCTTCTTGACTTGGCAAACTAGCTATCTCCCCCGTGGCATTTGTCAAAAAGAAGGGAAATCCCTTTACATCACTTATTGACAAGGTAAGTATCAATCTTATTTGGGCTATCATTATATTTTCCAATTAGAATCGGCACATTTTCAAAAACCTTATATTTCTTCATGCACGATTTTGAATAAATCGATTACAGTATGATGATATCAACATGAAGACTAAATTTTCAACTATTTATAAACATTTTGATCATGATACCACCATTCATCATTTAGCGCATCATGACACAAAAACATTCAATAAACATTTCTAATACATCTTTTTAGCAACAACTCATAGTATTTACTCATGATTTACATCATATGCAATACCTCCTCATAATTAGAAAGCACAAGGTATTGCATGGATCATTGTTAAATCATAAATGTTTTCAATATCATGATGTATCAACTGTCAAATTATATCCTACCATGCATGATCAAAACTTTTCCATTTGGTTGCATCAAAATAATATCAAGAGTATTTCATGCATAGTATCAATCATCATTATAATTACATCAATATTCAATCATTATTTCAGTTTACACATCTATGAATTAATAATTTGCATTATAGACAATCTCTTGTTGTATCCATCATATTATTTCAATCATTGTTCAAATCATCACTATAACTCATCATGCACCAAATATAAATCATCTAACAGATTCCACATATTTAATTTTCAAATATTTATCCTATTTTCATGTATGATAATAGAAGTATTCATGCTACCGAACATAAATCAACATTTACGTATTAATCTCTCATGATTGTTGTTACCAACATTTCTTCATTAACCGCTTCATGATACACAGTGATCATGCCTACATCACATACATCATCATAACAACAGCATCTGCATCATTTCAAATCAAACATTTCAGAATCATCATGGTATTATCATCAAATTGCATCTTGCCATGTATGATATAACTTTTTCAAATGATGGTTCTACGATCATATTCATTACTTCTATCATGCATGATAATTAACTCTCAGTGTATTTCATGCATAATTTCATCATCTCTTAGGAATATCAAGAAGAATTAATTGGTGATTGAGATGAATATTCATGATACAAGCAATTGCTAAAAATTAATCATGAAGGATTAGAATCTGTGTATACCCAAAGCATGATTCTTTTTGAAAAACCTCCTCTAATACTCAAGAATCGTAGGAAGATCAAATAATAAATCTATTCAAAGAACTTCAAGTCATGAATTTTCGAAAAAGATTTATTCCTTTATACCAGAAACCTTTGAGGAGAAAAGGATTTTCATTCAAGCATATAAACTCTGCACTTAGCATAAGAAATCTCAATCTACAAATTTGAGAAATAAATAAAAGCTCATTAAATTTAATCATCAAATCAAGGACATTTCAAGAGATCACAAAAGTGATACCAATCGGATTCATGAATTTTTAATTCCCATGATACTATATTTCCTTTTAAGTTTTTTTCTATTCGATGTGATTTATTGCATTTATGCCAAATAAAAAAAAATAGCTCAATGTTCACAACCGAAAAAGCCTTTTCAATTACCGTACCAAATCGATAATCCCTAAGTCTCAAGATCATCATGCATATATTTTTGAAATCTTATTAAGCATGATCATTATCATGACATCCAGACCTGGTTCAAATAGTTCATATTTTATTACATCATTACATCATTATGCCCTCATCCGAAATTGTTTCCCTAAAAAGTATTTTCCATCAAGAATCATTTTGTTTTGTGGGGGGTAGTCCTGTCTTTTTTCATTTTTAGGAGGTGAATCCAACTTTTTCAAGCTTGGTAGTTTTTTTTGATGACCCAATCCATACACATCACTTAAGCATATATCAAACTTCTTTTAGTTTCATAAGACACAATCATGGTATCAATCAAAATTGAAAATCAATCAAATACACATTATTTCTCTTGAAAAAAACATGTACACATCATTTAAAAAAAAATCGAAACATAAGTTTCGTCAAGAATCCGTCAAGATCAAACACATCAGGTGACACATCTATCCATCAAAAGATTATCAGAATTCATACATAGATATACATGCACTATGTCTTCTTAATATGTGATGAAATTTCATCTTAATCATCATAAACACGATTAGCCAAAATATGTTTTAATCGAAATGCGAGTTTCACCTCAACTTTACCTCAAAACTCATGCATGACATAAAATCATCAGATAGACATGCATGGATTAATCTAAGCATTATCATATATCATATAATTATTCATCCTAAATGGTTCATACATCATTCAATATTTCAAAAACATACAACATGCATGAAAACCTTTAGCAATATATTTTCATGATCAAATTGTTTAATTTTTCAAAGATGCTAAAAAGAAAAACATGATATAATTTTTTGAAAATAATTTTTTTATTTCCTATTCACTACTATCTAAATTAAGCCCTCATGAAAAACTTCAAGTAATTTCAAAATAATTCAAGAGAGTTGAGTTACTGTACCTTGTAGTCCGAAGCCCATCAAAGACCCAATTCGCCATTTCACCTTTGGAAGTTCTTGATTCATCCTTGGTTGCCTTCCTCTTCTTTGGCCTCTTCCTCCGTTCAAGTTCATTGTTATTTAGATTTTTGTTAATGACTTATTAAGATTTAGTGTTCGAAGTTCAAGTCATCATTGTCCTCAATCACTTAGTCATCGCTCAAGTGGTATTCATTGTCCGGAGTTCCAAATCCTTCCTATTCTTTGGAAGGTGGTTCAAGTGCTCATCGGTTCAAAAGGTTCCAAAATTGTCATTCATAGGTCTTAATGACCCGATTAATTCTTCTACATGGAAATCATTTAAATTTTTTGTCTCTTGTATTGCGGTTATTTTAGGATCCCACCTTTTTGGAAGGGGATCTTAAGATCTGACTTACGAGATCAAAATTCGAAAAAGATTTACCAAGAACTCTTAGATTATTGACGACATTCGTGAAACGGGTGTACATGTAGCCTATAGTCTCGCTTGGTTGCATTCGAAAAAGCTCAAAATCATGCAATAAATGTTAACTTTCGAGTCTTTGACTCTACTAGTTCCCTTCGTGTGTGATTTCAAGTGTTCATCAAATATCAAAGCCGTTGCGCACATAGAAATCCGATTGAACTCATTTTTGTCCAAAGCGCAAAAATAAGGCATTCATAGCCTTGCGTTTAAAGAAAAATACTTCTTCTCTAAATCCGACCATTCGTTTATCGGTTTAGAGGGAAGTTGAAAACTATTTTCAACATTTCCATATCCAAGTTCTAGAAAATCAATAAAACTCTCATTCGAGTTTTCCAATAAGTGTAGTCCCATCCGTAAACAACGGTGGACGAAAAACCGAAAAGCCCTATTGAAAGCCATGAAGAGCCATTTCTCTCGGGGTAACCCAAATGAGAAATACAGGCTCTGATACATTGTTAGTGGATCGGAGCGCACTAAGAGGGGGGGGGGGGTGATAGTGCAGCGGTAAAACTACGTCGATTTCTGAAATTTCTTTGTATTTTTGAAAACCGATTCCGGAAATATGGTTAGATTGAAAGCGTAGGGAAAAGTATTGAAGGCAGTATGCTATTGAAGGGGTTTGCAGTACATAATAGCAGGAAGTAAATGCAACCAGAGAATACGATAGTTATAGTGTTTCGTCACTCGTGACCTACATCCACTCCTCCGATTCCTCTTTCGTCGAGGCCACCGGCATCCACTAACGATCTTCCTTACTAGGCGAAGATCAACCTCCTTCTTACACCCTTCTTACAACCTCTTACAAGTGGTTCACCCTTTTACAAAGATTTCAATAAAAAGAAAGGAGGTGAACACTCAAGCTATTGAAAACAAGACTTTTCCTAAAGATTTTCTCAACTTCTAGCTTCTCAAAAGGTTATTTCTCTGCTGAGAATAGAGAGGTATTATAGGCCTCAAGAGGATTCAAATTTGGCTCCAAATTTGAATTCTCTTCGGTTCCCGAAGCTAGCGGTGCCACCGCCTGTCAGTGGCGGTGCCACCGCCTGTCAGTTTGACACTGACAGTGTACTGGGCGTGCCACCACCCAGTCCAGCGGTGCCACCGCCTGGCTCTCGGTGCTGGGCAGTGCCACCGCCCAGACCGGCGGTGCCACTGCCTGGCTCTCTCAGCTCACTGGTTGGGCTCCAAATTTGGCCCAAACCAGTCCAAACTCGGGCCCAAGTGGCCCCTACATGGGTTATAAGATTAACACCTAATCCTAACCCTAATTAACATGCTAACTACGAATTTAAAGACATTTCCTAAGCTATTACAAAGTCCACAAGTCAAGACTTCTTCCGGCGAACTTCCGAGAAACTCTCGGAAACCATTCTGCGGACTCCCGGCAAGCTCCTAGACTTCACGATTTGATCTTGGCAAGTTCCGATAAGCTTCCTTCGGCAAGCGACGATCTTTCTCGGTGAGCTCCGCGAACTTCCGAGGAACCTTCCGGCGAGCTTCCGAAAACCCATCGGCAAGCTCCCTACTCATTCTCGGCTAGTTCCGACAGCATTCCCGACGAACATTCGGACTTCCGTCGAACTCTCGAACTCCTAACGAATCCTTCGCGCTTGACTCCGACAATTTGTTTCGCTTTATGTCTTCATCGTTATCGTAGTTAATCCTGCATACATAAGCCAAAATTCTACTCCGATCTAGACAATTATTACACGCGAATTGACATTCTGTTGCCTGGCATGTCATTGGTTGGCGCTTCATCCGATTCTTCAGTGCATCGTCCACGCTTGCGGGTTGTTGCCCAATCGGCGGTTGACCTCCGCAACCCCGATATCCTTGTGCAATTCCGCTCTCCTTGGCCCTATGCCCTGACTTCTGTAAGCGTTCTACCGTCCAATATCCTAACGTGATCTCTCCGGCGCAACGTCAATTCCTCCTGCGTTAACTGTCTAATCCTGATCGAGTAGACTTGCATCACTCAAAATGCAGTTAAACATCTAAACACAATCAATTAGTTTCATCATCAAAATCCGAGATTCAACAATTACTTGTATGGGCGAACATTTGATATCTTTATGCTCACAAGAGTTTAAAATATATTTTTACGCAAAAGGAGTTAAATATGAGGCAGCGAAGATGGATAGAACTTCTAAAGGATTATGATTGTAACCATCCGTTATCACCAGTAAAGCCAATGTTGTAGCTAATGCACTTAGTAGAAAATCTACAAGTTTTATGGCTAGTCTGGTTGTGAAACAATGGAAGTTATTAGAAAGAAATTATGATTCAAATGTAATGAGAAAAGGGCAAAACTCATAATGTTGATGGCCTCTATCCAGGTGCAAACTGATCTCATTCAACAAATTTAAAGAAGGACAACTACGAGATCCACATTTAATATACTTGAGGAATGAAGTTGATAAGGGACCAAAGTTGAATTTTCAAACTTCAGATGATGGCCTATTGAGATTTGGGGGATAGAATATGTGTTCCAAATAACCCAGATATCAAGAACCAAATTTAAACGAAGGTCACAACTTCAAAGTACACTATGCATCCTAGTAGCACGAAAATGTATAGAGATCTCCAAAGTCATTATTGGTGAAAGGCATGAAGAAGGAGATTGCAATATATGTTTCAATGGTGTTTGACATGTCAGCAAATCAAGCAGAACACCAGAGACCTGGAGGTTTGTTACAGCCCTTAGATATTCCTGAATGGAAATGGGAATGCATTACTATGGACTTTGTTTCAAGGCTACCCAGAACCTCTAGAAAGCATGATGCTATTTGGGTCATTGTTGATAGGTTAACCAAATCTGCACATTTCTTATCAATCAATATGACTTATTCTCTTGATACGGCTTGCAGGATTTGTATGTTGATGAAATAGTAGACTTCATGGTGTCCCAAAGGAGATCATCTCGGACAGAGACTCCATATTTCTTTCTAGATTGTGGAGGAGATTAAAAGATTCTAGGGCACCAAAGTAAAGTTTAGCACTGCCTCTCACCTCAGACTGATGGTCATCTGAAAGAACAATTCAAGTACTTGAGGATTTCTTAGAGCCTATGTTATGGATTGGAGAGGTGAATGGGATAAGATATTTCTCTATTGAGTTACTTATAATAATAGGTTACCAATCGGCATCCAGATGACTCCTTATGAAGCATTGTATGGCGAAAGTGCAGAACCCTATAGTTGGGAGGAAGTTGGTGATAGAAAATTGTTAGCACCAGATAAAGTACAAGAGACTACTGAACAGATTCAAGTATCATAAAAGGCTAAAGGCTGCTCAAAGTCGACAAAAGAGCTATGCAGACAACAAAAGACAATATCGATTCCAAGTAGGGGATTTTGTATTCCTAACGTCTCCCGCCAAAGCGTTATAAGATTTGGAAAGAAAAGAAGTTAAACCCAAGGTTCATTGACCTTTGAGATCCTCGAAAGAATTGCTTTGTCCTTACAAGATGCCTTGCCACCATTGATGTGTCATATCCATAATCTCTTTCTGTGTCAATGCTCCGAAGTATATACCTGATCCCTCTCATGTTATGAGTATGAGCCGATTGCGATTGAGAAACACTTGTTTTACAAGGAAGAGCCCATTCAGATATTGAAAAAAAAGGAGAAGATCTTAAGAAATAGAATCATCACTCTGGTTAAAGTAAAATTTGGAAGCTCTCCTACAAATGAATCGACTTGGGAGCTAGAGGAAGAAATGAAGGAAGCTTATCCTCATCTTTTCCCGAAAGAGGTATGACAAATTAGAGGACTAAATTTTTTTTTAAGGAGGGGAGAGTGTAACATCCCTCATTTAAAAAACAAAAGCTTATATAGTACTTTAATAGTTTAGTTTATTATATCAATATTAAATTATATGGAGGACTTGTGGCATTAGCAAGGATGAGCCACTTGCACTTATTCTAAAGTTGACACCTAACCTCC
This sequence comes from Musa balbisiana, assembly GCA_004837865.1. Taxonomy (NCBI): domain Eukaryota; kingdom Viridiplantae; phylum Streptophyta; class Magnoliopsida; order Zingiberales; family Musaceae; genus Musa; species Musa balbisiana. Next base: position 7,693 of record PYDT01001887.1, read on the forward strand.
ATGCATGCTTGCCACCTCATTATTTTAGCATGAGCCAAACCTAAGTAATTTAAGGCACAACTAACGGAAACTTTGCAGCCAATGTAACTTGAGAAGAGGAGAAGGATTGAAGGAGAAGAGAAGGAGAAAGAATTGAAGAAGAAGAAGTTTTATCTTAGCTTAAGGCTTTGCATCAATTCCCCCACATTTGGAAATCAAAACTTTTTAAGGCAAGTATTCTAACCCAATCCAATAGAATCCTAATCTCTGTTTCTTTTCAATTCTACAAAATTTTGAAAGATTTCAGCTGAGAACCAAACATTTCTGTCGTTTGATACAAAGCCCTGAATCTGTAATTTTTCGGTAATCTGACCTCCATGTATTGTTTTGGTCCTAACTTTTTGTACTAAACTCTGATTTAGGTAAAACCTGTTCCATTTGAAAGTAGACTCGAAGACCTTTATTTGATACCTAGATTGAATGATTTGGAGTCGAAATGCCTAATATGACTTCTATTGCAATTAACCCTACAGATTCTACAAAATAGGGACTGTAATTTCTGACCTTAGGTTACTAAATTGCTCATAACTCTCTATTGAAAATTCTGAATTATGCAACACTTAATTCATTGCGAACTAGATTCATATCTCTTTCTTTTGGACACCTAGTTTGGAAATTTTGAAGTACGTTTGCCTTCTGAAACATCTGTTAAATTGATGCTATCTATTCTGCAAAACAGAGATGATCAATTCTGACCTTCTGTTACTAAATTGCTCATAACTCTCTAGTGAAACTTCGGCATTATGCAAAGCTTAATTCTTGTGAACTAGATTCGCATATCTTTCTTTTGACACCTATTGTTAGTGAATTGGAGCATGCTTGGTTACTCAAACAAATCAGGAAATGTATCATTCGAATTCTGCCAGAATTGAAAACTTTGTTGAATTTTGCCTATTCGAGTCTCATTCTGTTGGAAGTTTGATTTCTATTAAATTCTTTTGCAGTCCTTTGAAAATTCTTGTATTATTCATCCTGAAATTATTGCATGTCTGAAATTTATTATGTAATGTTTGTTGGCATTTCCTTGTTTGATAAAGGCACACGCATATTTCCGTTGTTTCCGCATGTGCTTCCGATATATGCCAATGTCATTGTTCATGCTACCTTTTTATACTCTGTGTCTTGTGGGATATTGTGAACCTTTGCCAGAAATGGGAAAGGGAGTTATGCATAGAGCCCGCGATGCTCTGCCGGCCCCATTGACTTCACTCAGACGTGGGTGGATGGAGCTCCCAGACCGTGGGAGACTTTTGCTTGGTGGTCATCCTAAAATGGATGAATCACATTATGTATGTGGTCCCACAGCGCCCTCTATGTTTTTAATATGTTATCCAAAGCTTTGCTAATGAGTTTATATTTATGCTTTGGATAAAAATGGAATGCATGCTACCTCAAAAATGACATACAAGCTTGTATTTACTATTCGGTTCACTTGTTATACTTTGGAGTGTTTCGTATGTCATTGTTATGCTCTCAAACACTCCTTACGCCTTTGATATACACTGAAATGCTTCAGGTGTCATTTGATACATGCCTAAATGCTTATTTTGCCAATGAATGTTCCAATTTCCTTTTCTCGTATTGTTATGTCTAACGCTTGTTTCAAATGAGGAAACCCTTTGTGATTTTTATACCAAATAAGAGATTTCAAATGAACACTTGTATTTCTGCTTTTGTTATCTTGATACTAAGCCTGCTTGAACTTCTCCTATCGCCATGGATATGTTAGTCGCTTGTTGAGCTCTTCATGCTCACCCCGTTGCTATATAAATTTTTCAGGGTAGCTTGTCACGCACTGAAAAGCTAGAATTAGGTTGAAGCACTGAAAGGCTAGAAGATTTTGGACTAATCTTATTGGTTGATAGGTTTTGTTGTATAGTATACTTTACTTCTGATGTAATGTTAAGGATATATTGATACTTATGTGTTGTAAAAGTTTAAAGGACTGCTCATGTTATGGAATGATAAGCTTATTTTGTATAAGTATATGAACTCATGGTGAATAATATTTTTGTGATGGTATATATTTCTACGAATATGGATTTGTATTGTGGTTGATGTTTAGTTGAGTTGCCTTTGGATTTTATGAATCTCTAAGTGAAGTGGAGTATGATTTATGAAATGTACAGGTTTATGAATTGTGAATATTGATTTGAATGGTTCTTAGTATCCTTAAATGTTAGATTGGATCCTGGATTGATTTGTGATGATGAATTATAATATTATTGATTTTAGACAGGGTCACACCTCCTGAATGGATTAAATTCGGGGGTGTGACAGGAACCCTATAGAGTTCCAGGAGGCCGATCCCCTAAAGAGATCAACCCCAAGCTTAGAATCTGTAAGGGTTCTAACACTTGGTCTCAGAGCAGCATTCTTGGCGTCTCGCTGCCCTTCCACAGCATCCATCATCTCTCCACAGCCGCCCAAGTAATTCCACAATTGCTAAAAGATCGTCGTTAAATTCCGCCATCATCTCCACCACCGCAGATCATCCTTTGATCTCCCCGTGAATTGCAACAGGTTCTGGTTTCCTACCTTACTACTGCTACAATTTAGTTTATCCTTATTCAAAAATCAAAAAAAAAAATTGTTCCTATATTGCTGCATAAACTTTTTGTCACAAAGTTTTCATCTCTACGACGAAAGATACATTGTAGAATTCTAACCGCATAACACAGTCTGTTTGATCTTGCTACTACATTTTTCTATCCAATCTCTACGAAATTTTATGACAGATTTGATACTTCCTAATAGCAGATTTTCCTTTGGTTTTATCAAAAATTTCTCAATATAAACCATTGATCTTTTACACCTAATTGCTGTACTTAAAAATCTGCACTGTAAAATTTCAACTGCACAACACAGTTTGTTTGATCTTGCTACTGCATTTTTTCTCATCCAAATCTCTACGAAATTTTATGACAGATTTGACACATCCTAATAGCAGATTCCCTTTGGTTTGTCAAAAAATTCTTAATATAAACCATTAATCTTTCTACGATCTAAACTGCTATACTTGAAAATCTGCATTGTGAAATTCCAACCGTATAGTACAATTGTTTAATTTGCTACTACATTTTTCTATCCAAATCTCTATGAAATTTTTATGATAGCTTTAACACTTCCTACCAGTGGATTTTCCTTTAGTTTCGTCAAAAAATTCAATATAAACTACTGATATTTTACATCCAATCTGGACACTTGAAAATCTGTGTGCTGCAGAAAATTTCAGCAGCTTATTGTTGCCTTAACCGATCTATTTACAATCTTTTTGAACAAAATTTCTTATATATTTCATAGATCATCTTGGCTTCCATCTAAGATTGATCTATTAAGGAAGTCACCTCTAAAAATGATTTTGTGTTGTTGTAAATTTGGCAAAGTTATTTCAGATGCGCTATTTGGTGGATGTGGAAGGAAAGATGTACACAGAATCGTTGAGTGTCACACACAACATGCTCAGCTCTTGAAAAGATTATTAGGACTCGAGTCGTGTATGGGGCACGATTTGAAAATGGAGCACTTTACACAAAGAGAAAAGATATTTTTATCAAATTTAATTTTGCTATTAGCCAAAGATATTGGGCCTGAGATTAAATATTGCATCCATTGAAATCTTGGCATATCTGGACTTCATATTTTATTTGTTGGCTCTCTAGTTAAAAATGGGTATAGGTTCAGTATTGGTTAGCATAACCACAGCATGAGTTCTCTATGAGTTACCTGGCTTCGTCTATGACTTGTATAGACAAGCTATTTGTACAAACTTTACACATAATCAATTTACTTTTACTTATAAAAAAAATGATGTGATTAAGGCTTGCCAATATTTTTTCTCTTCATATCATATTCTTAAAGAGATGAATTGCACTTTTATTTCCTTAATTTCCAAGAATGTAGGCTGATTCACTGGAGAACTATCGACCCATAATGTTATGCAACTTTATTTACAAGATCATCTCCAAAGTGTTGGCAGATAGACGCAAAAGGTAATACACAAGATCATTAGTCCTAATTAGGCAGCTTTCATTAAAGGAGAAGTATACATCAAAATATCTGCTTGCTATTGACTTGGTCAAGGATTGCATTCAAAAACAAAAGGGACGAAAATATGTTTTAAAGCTGGTTTACAGAAAGCCTTTGATTCAGTCAATAGGAAATTTATCTATAAGATAGATATAGATAGATAAATTTATCTAGAAATGCTACTTCCCACAGAAATGGGTTAATTGGATTCGATGTTCTTGGAACTCCAAAATTTTCGATACTCTTAATGGCTCACCTATTGGTTTTTTTGGGAGCACGAATGACATTCGACAAGGTGATCCACTCTGCCCATATCTTTTACTCTGTAACTAAAGGACTTAGCTGTATATGGAACCATAGTCTCGAATGGCCAGCATTAAGTACCAATGCTAGTTTCTATTCATATGGGAAATTACTAACTTTTGCAGATGATTTACTTATCTTTCTTCAGAATGATCCAACTTCTGTGAGGAACCTAGCTACTATTCTGAAAGGCTTTAGTATAGTTTCTGGTTTTCATTTTTTTTTTTTGGTAAGTTTTTGGCCTTTAGTTAATTATGCAAAAAGTAAAGTCTATATGGTTCCTTGCATTAAGGAAAAAGGACTTTATTGCACACACTCTAGGTGTTAGTGAGGGTAGCCTACCAGTTCCTTATCTAGGTCTCCCACTCATATCCTATATTCACAAAACCCACTGTCACCTATCTTACAAAAAATAAAGAATAGAATTTCCTCTTGGAAAAATAGGCTTCTATCAAAAGCAGGACGACTTGAACTCATCCGTTCGTGTTGTAATTTACTCTATATATTGGTCTAATGCATTTCTTTTGCCTGTTGGACTTCTCCAAGATATTGAACGGTTATTAATGAACTTCTTCTGGAATGAACAATGAGCAGACAATGCATCTGGTAAATTGGGATAGTATCTGCAACCGAAAGATGAAGGGGGGCTGAACTTGAGAAATATTAGAGATTAGAATAAAGCATGTTTCGTACAACATTTGATCTTTTGCAAAATAAATGTTCCATATGGTCACATTGGGTTTTTGCTAGGTATTTTTCAAAGAATCAATTTAGGAAATTTCAATAAGAACATACCACTCTACTGCTTGGAAAAGAATTTTAAAGGCAAGAATGTACTAATTACCCCATTTCGATGCATCTCTCTGAACTAGTCACTAATTATGTGTATGAACTGTATCATGGGGAAAGAATTTCATTATATGGTGACAGAATTCGAAAAGACCTTGGGCTCCTAAAGATTGGAGGTTTCGAGTTCATTGCTAATGGTACCTGGTTCTCTCCCTATTCCTATTTCTCCTGAAATGTTATCACTTAGCCGACTATCACAGCTATTCCAATCAGGAATAACTCTTCAGATTACTTATTTGGCTCCATGACATTAGCAATTTAGTGTCACATCCATATGGAATCAAATCAGACAAAGAAATAACAAGTGGATTCCCAATTTGTTGGACATGGGACGACCGGGATCACATAGACATTCTCTATGTACATGGCAGGCCCTTCTTAATAACTACTTACAATAGATATATGAAGAGAAGAGGTATCTATCATGTTAATCAATGCTCAATTTGTATGCAACAAGAAGAAAACTGTTAACCACCTTTATTTTGTTTGTGAATTTCTATACAATGGATATGGAAGGAATTCTCCAATGAATTTAACTCACTAGGCTACTGCAACCAAACTTGCATCAAGAATTAGGCTACCTCATCAAGGTTTATCTCAAGAAATTACCTCCTTACCATTGCACGGTCTTTTTGATATGTGCTATTGTGTATGTGGAAGGATAGAATAGCAAATCTTGTGCGTGCCAACACACAACATGCTCAGCTCTGACATATATTATTAGAGACCTCAAGATCAGCAATGGAGCATGATCTCAAAATGGAGCACTTTACACGAAGAGAAAAAGATATTTTTATCAAATTTAATTTTACTATTAGCTAAAGATCTTGGGCATGATGTTAATGCGTACTCCCAAGTATCTTGGCATATCTTGATATGTTGGCTACAGTTAAGAGTTAAGTCTACAGCATGTGTAGTCATAATACTGTATAATTCTAAAGAGTTACTTGGCTTCATCTATGAATTGTATAGATAAAGCTATTTGTAGAAAATTTTCACATAATCATTACTTTTACTTACAAAAAAAAAAGAGAATAATCTCTTTGTGCTAAATCTTGCAACCGCGCAACTACTAATGCCATTTGCTCCTATTCTTTTTGTTGTTATTATGAGTCAGGTTTCAATGGAATTGAAAGCTCACATCACATATGAAATTGTTGTAAAACACATAGCTCTCTAGTGAGGAAAACAGTCCAATAATTCTTTCTTCACAGCATTGCATGCTCTTTAAGGATGCCCCTGCCAACGTATACTTATAACGCGCACAGAGATCAAAGAATTCACTGACCATTTCATTAGTGGTAAAGTCAACCTTTGATTTCTTCTTTCGAGCTCCCTAAGCACGTGTAAACTAGTAAAAGATCAACCAATCAAATTATTTTCATCTAGAAGATGGCTTTGCTTTAAGAGCATCATAGATAGATGGATCTCTAAGAACACTTGCTATGCATTACCCTAGCAGTCCAGATAGTGGATCCAAAGTAAAACAATCATAAATGGAATCTCTCTCTTGCACCGACCCTGACTTAAACAAGAATTACGGATACAGCTCCTGCGGAAGATATAGAAACAGCATCTACTTTGGCCTCTTAGATTGCTTTAAGATACTCTCAAGGATCAGCCCTCAGTGGATTCAGTTGCTGGCACTATCAATTTCTCAACTTTTTTTTTGATAAGTAAAAGTAAATTGATTGATAGAACCCTTGCAGATTCTAGCTTGGGGTTGATCTCTTTAGGGAGCGGCCATCCTTGGAACTCTATAGGAGTTTCTTCCTGCAAGTTGCTGCACAAAGGATGTAGAAATATTCATCTATTGCTTATGAAAAGAGGATAATACATGACTCTTTATCGGGCTTCTAAACCCTAACTCCTAATAGGACTCCTACTCAAGACTCTACTTCTAACCACATCGTAATAGACTCCTTACTCAAGACCCTATTCCTTTTCAACTCCTAATTCCTATAAGAACAACCTCCTAATCTTAGCCGGCCTCTTTACCTTTTTAATAGGGGTCGGCTTAGGTAGTTTTACATGAATTCCCTTTCAATCAGGACTCTCCTAGCTAGAGTCCTAACACCCTCCTCTTCAAATGAAAACTCTGGTTCTCGATGCTGACACTCCATGAATTTTGGGAATTTGATCTTCAAGTCGTCATAGTTCTCTCAAGTGATCCGTCTACTAGTAAGTTCCATCTGTATTAACACTTCAATAATGGGTCGTCATTATTGAGTCACGATCCGTCGATCAATATAGCACTCAACTGAGTCTGGGGTTCTCCTTGGATAGTCATATTTTTATGGGTGCTTTGGGCTGTCTCCAGCACCTGTTTGTCCCTTTCGGCTGGCCGTAGTTTTGTGTGTGATCGTTGTACTCCTTTTCAATTTAGCACCCTGCATATGGAATAACTCTGTCCAAAATCTGCTCGAAGATGCAAGTAGAATTTGGCACAAGCACAATGCGTCCCCGCCCTTATAGCGTAATCCTTTTGAGTCCCAATTGTAATGAGCCACATATTGGGTGCTTTCTCCAATTTTTTTATAATCTTACTAGTCTTCGGATCTTCCTGCCAGTCTAATCTTATATCCTTTTTGGCGACTTTTCGGCAAACTTCCAATAATCTCTCGGCAATGTTCCGGCGAACTCCCGACAAGCTCCTAGACTTCACACATCGTCTTGGCGAGTTCTGACAAGCATCCCTCTGCAAGCTCCGACACTTCTCGCTGGTTTCCCTCCAGACTCCAACGAACGTCCGGATTTCGACGAACTCTCCAACTTCCAACGTTATCGGTCCTTGACTCAGGTACTTCATTTTGCTTCATGCCTTGCTATCGTAGTTAAATTCTCTGCACATGTAAAAACAACTTCTATCTAGCAATTCATATAAGCATTAATCAAGTTGTCAGCATGTCTTAGTCTCTCGACGCTCGTCCATTCTTCAGCACATTGTCCTTGTCTTGTCGCCTATTGCTATCGCCAGTTGCTCCGCAACTCCAATATTCTTAGTGCAATGTCTGCTCTTCTTGGCCCAATGCTCGAATCCATGGCCGAAGCCTTCTATCGATACGTCGACCGATCCATCAACCCGATGGTCCAATCGTCTGAAATTCCTTTTGACCCAACACATGATGTTTCCTACTTACGTGCCATCCTGATTGAAGCATCCTGCTCACTCAAAAACATATATGACAACCTAAACAAATATCAAACTAAACAACATCACTCAAAACGGAGTTACCTTAACTCCTGGAGTTTAAAACAAACTCCCCCTATCAATTATGCCTATTGATACATACTCCGTGATTAAAAATCCACAACTTTCATACATGTCATTTTTAACTTGCCTACACTTAGGCATAACACATACTTTGGATCAAGCAAGCGTAGTGACTAAAATGTAGGATGTAAATAAAAGAAATAAAAGCAAACTAGAGAACACGATAGTTTTAGAGTGGTTCGATCAACGTGACCTACATCACTTTCGGCTTCCTCCTCTAACGAGGTCACCGACGTCCACTAAGGCTTTCCTTTAATAGGTAAAGGCTAACCACCCTTTTACAGCTTTCTCTTTTTGACACGTAGGAGGCAACCCTTACAGCACTACACTCCTCTTACAGAATTCCTAACTTAAGTGGAAGAATTTTCTAAAGAGATTATAACAGTATTTCTCACTTTTTATCCTCTGTGCTTGTAATTTTACCCATGGATGAGAGGGTATTTATAGGCTTCAAGTTTATTCCAACTTGGGCCTAAAAACACGCATCCCGTGTTCCTCGGGCACGGGCGGTAAAAAAAAAAAAACCCACAGCTTAGTTCAGTTTAACTGACACTATCTTGGGCGATCCACGATTGGGGGCTAGTGCTTTGTTTTACCACCATTGGCACCATCGATCTGATATATGTACTAACTCGGGCATCTATTTCAAATGCTATCCCATTTTGCGCAGCAGTGTTATGAAAACCCGCGATAAGCAACGGGACGAATTGTATGTGCCAATTGCCATTTAGCTAATAAACCCGTGATATTGAAGTTCCGCAAGCTGTGCTTCCTTATACTGTATTTGAAGCGTTTGTTCGAATCCCTTATGATAATCACTTAACAATTTCCTTGCTAATGTTAAAAAGGGGACTTTGAATGTGGGGCTTTGCTATTTTACCCGACGGATTCGAATTAG
>PYDT01002116.1:0-2500 GCA_004837865.1 Musa balbisiana
GCAGGGTTTATCATGACAGACATTGGCGCATTGAGCTATATTCGTCATTAGAGATTACAATCCAGACATAATGCGGTATGTATTGGCAAGAATGTTGACCACAAAGAAGGCTAATCATATCTCCTTTAATTGGGCCATCCGTTTCTTGGGTTTTCCCTACCTTGGGCCTTAGGTTCATAACGATGTATGCTCGCTTTGGGGGGTACTCCGGAAAAACCATCTTGATTGAACCTATAATTTGCCCAATGGATTACATCCGCTCATGGTAGAGACTTCATATGGGTTCGATGTACGCATATCTCAACGACTGCCCCGCATCAATGCAGGTCGAAGGCTATGGTTACGGCTGTTGAATGATGTTAATGAGAATAGTAATCACTCTTCTTAACAATAGGTCCCTGGGGACTTCTGTTCATCATGTCTATTTGCTCTAGGTTTGCATACACTACATGATTTTAGTAAAAAGGTGCTTGGATGCACTTGGTTCCAAGTTAATGCAAGATAAAAGGATTCGGTTATGTTTTCCTTGCGACGCCCAGGGACGCGGGGGGGGGCGGGTACTTGTGATATTTCTGCTTGGGACTCATTTAATTTTGCAGTTTTCTGTATGTTAAATACCAGTGGGTGGGTTACTTTTTTATTGCATTGGAAACCCATCACTTTAGGGCAGGGTAACGGTTTCACAATTTTAATGAATCTTCCACTTATTTAATGGGAATGGTTAAGAGATTATCTATGGTTAAACTCTTCCCCAACTTATCAATGGATTAATGCCTTTTGGATGAATAGTTTTATCCGTATGGGCGGGATTTTCGATTTGGACATCTGGTTTGGGCTACTGGATTTATGTTTTTAATTTCTTGGCGCGGAATTGCAGGATTGATTGAAACTTAGCATGGGCTCATGAACTCACACCTGTTGTCTAAGTATGTATTCATGGAGAGATAGACCAGTGGCTCTTTCCATTGTGCAAGCAGATTGGTTGGATTACCCACTTTTCCGTAGGTTATACTATTCATTATGCAGCTTTCTTGATTGCCTCTACATCAGGAACAGGTGGTTACTTTTAAATTTAGTTATTTATATTTGTTTTATGTCCTGTAGCAGCAACAATCTCATTGGTTTTCGGGGGGATGGAGAGGGCGGATCTACCTTCTTATATTGTTACATCTAGGATCCGAACTGTATATTGGATAATCAATAGGAACTGGGGGGGGGGGGGAACATTATATTCTGGGCAAGAAAAAGTTTGATTCAGAGGGAGAAGAGCGACAGAAATTGGAACAGAAATATCATTTGATTCGTCGATCCTCAAAAAAAAAAATAAGCAAGTTCCATCATTGAGTGAAAAATGGGAATTCATGGAACATGCAATCCCCAACCCCCCCCCCACGTCAATAGAGTGCACCATACGTCTCATCGACGTTGTTTTTTGACTGGAAGACCTAGAGCTAACTACTCGAACTTTGGCATCCGGACCCTACTTCGAAAATGTTTCATCATGTTTGTCCCGGGCGCAATAAGATTCAGTTGGTAAATGAGAAAAATATCCTTTCGTTATTTGTATGAATCCTACGATATAGATCAGAGAATATAGAGGAGCCTCTTTAACCGATTCTGTATTAAATAGACTATTCTATTTGTACGGATCTTGTAAGGGGGCGTATCCATCTTTCTGCGTCCATAAGTTCCCGGTTCTTCAGCGCGGATTAGAGCAGTTTGGTAGCTCGCAAGGGGCTCATAACCTTGAGTCACGGGTGCATCCTGCGCCACAACATTTTTTTGTAAAAAAAAATATCTTTTTAGTAGTTAGCATTAGTAGTTCGAATTTCATTTTTGATTTTCTCTCTGTATCTTATCATAATACATTACTTCACCGTGGGCGGATAGCGGAATCGAACCCACATCTTCTCCTTGGCACAGAGAAATTTTACCATTCGACCATAGCCGCAATTTTCTGCGTTCCTGATACGCACGCATATGTCCACACATATAGACATATATCATATATCATATATGCGTCTGGATCATATGTACAGGGCAAATATTCAGATACAAGAATGAAATATAATTTTTTTTTGGAACTCAGATTGAATCTTGATGTGTCTCACAATCCGAATTATTAAATTTATTAGAAGTAGAATGTAGAAGGAATGGAGTTTTTGGATCGGGGAAATAAAAATAAGTTCAAGAGATAGAGAATTAAGGATAGCTACCAGAAATACTAATCCAATCCATAATGAGTACCGGAAAATACAATATTTTTATTACTTGACCAACCACAGTAAGAAGGCAAATACAACGGGTACACTAATCAGTAAGACTGATCAGTCGCTTAATTCAAAAACAGCTAATTGGAAAGCATAGTCATGTTTGTAATCCTCCAAGCTACCAACAAATGAACTATACCATTTGATCCCTCGCTTAGTCAAAATTTGTAATAAAATCATCTGTAGGGGGGGGGGGGGGTTGGGGCGGTGGGGGGGTGGGGGGGGATGTG
>PYDT01002116.1:7500-17058 GCA_004837865.1 Musa balbisiana
CAGCTCGGCCCAAAATTCGCCGTCCCAGGATATGATATAACATGATAAACCAATTTGTCCCCCAGAAACAAAAATACCTGATCCGTAAAAGAGAAAGAGTCCATTTTTTGTTTCTCTATCCATGTTTTTCTCATTCGTTCTGATCTTTTCTTTCTAACGATCTAGATTCATAATACTTAATCAAAGCAAAGATTATGAAAGGAAAAATCGTTTTTTCTCAATGAAAGGTTGATTATCCATTTTTGGCAATAAAAAAAATAAACACAGGTTTCTAGTAATCCGTGTCACTTCACTATAGTCCATATCTATGTGTTCTATGTGTATATGATATCGTGTATATGATATCAGTTAGTATATCATCGTGTCTCTGTTACAACGCGACGAAGAAAATGTTTTTCTGAACCATTAAGATATGTATACCATACACCTCGCTGGGATTGTAGTTCAATTGGTCGAGCACCGCCCTGTCAAGGCGGAAGCTGCGGGTTCGAGCCCCGTCAGTCCCGAACTAGGATCCGACCGATGAATGGAGAAATGAATTTCTCTATTTTCCGTGAAAAAGGAGACAGGGAGCAAGATCTAATCCCCAGTGGAGATCCTTATTTCTTTTGTTTTTCATTTCGCATTTATCATCAACAAATACGAATTTCCATTTATTCCACTAGTGCCGAGTGATAAGGGAGAGACATAACATATATAGATTCGTACAATCGGGGTCTTGCCTATATTTATAATTTTAAGAGATACTCGTCTGACTTTCTTTTTCGATTTTCTTGATAAATGAAATAGAATAGAGTGCTCCTTTTTTACAACCGAGAGTACAACTCAATTGTCTTCGTTATTGTAACCATACCCCCCCCCAACAAAAAATTAAAAAATGAACTTAACATAATTACCTCGACAGAGTACTTGTCAGGTTAAACGACAACCCTTTTTAGCTTCGACTTTGTTTGTGTATCCTCAATGACTAATTGGAAACAATCTATCTCATTCTCATTTAAATTGCACACTTAATTTTTGATGTATGCCTTCCAGTCCCAATCGAAATAATAGATACTAACTAATCAAAATAAAAAAAATACCAAGCAACGTTCCGTTTATAAATTTGTTGGCAATAAATTAGATCTTTTATACTTAACCCGTCCTTTTTCCATCTCACTTCTACTCTTTGGATCTGTGTGTGATTCATAGAATACCAGTCATATAATACCTCTAATGTATTACTAATGTAGGTATCGTATCCGAATGAGTAGTATATAAGTACGACGGTAGGGTATTTATAGAAAAGAAAAAGTGGACAAGGATGCAAATTCAATGGGATTCTTTATGAATCAGTAGTCCCTTTTCAGATTAGTATTGATAAAGGATCTGCCCTACATATCTATTCAATCTCGACGATGACTCGATTTGATTAGATCAGATTTGTTATTCTAATATTGGCTCCGATTCAGTATCATCAGGATTCAATTCATGCCAGTGATTTAACGGAATCAATTCTCATCTCTATGGGATTAATCCCGATTTATTCGAGTAAAAAACAATGAGATTATGGAAGTAATATTCCTCGCAGTTTATTGCTACTGCACTGTTCATTCTAGTTCCTACTGCCTTTTTACTTATCATCTACGTAAAAACAGTCAGTCAAATGATTAATTTGACTGAAACTTGATTTATTAGTTCTTATCAATGATTGAATAAATGAAAGAACCGGATTCAACTCCAATCCGTAAATGAAATGATCTGTCTGGAACCATCAGTTCTGAGATAATAGTACTGCGATAGTAGTATCTGAGCCGAGATAGTAGGGTATAATATTATTATCCTATTACTGATTTTCATAGAAAGTTGTACTGTATACAGATATAGGCTTTTATATAAGAAAGCCTATATCTAGGTCAATATACAATATGTATGTACATAGATTAGATGTATATCAAATAGACTCAAAATAACAGTCCAATTCTATTATTTTTTTGGCTACATTTACTTGTGTGGATTTCGGGATCAATTCAAAATAATTGAAGGCCAACTCTTCTAATTCCTGTTTTCTTAGAATTTAATATATATGATGAGTATATGTCCCGAGATCTAGCACAGAAGCTGGATCAAGACAAAATAGTAATGGGCATATTCTACTATAAATTAAATAAAAAAAAGATAAAAGAAACGAAACCAAAGAAAAGAATCTTTTTCTTTTTTTAGATTTCCCATCTCAAGGAATCATTGCTGATCCATACAGATGATCTGCGGAGTTCTATTCCTGATACTTCTTCAGATTTGAAAAAGAAGTAGATTAATAGAGTAACCTTCCCAATTTTTTATGCTTAAACATGACATGAATATCAAAAAAAGCATAAAAAAACTTCTAGAGTCCTACAAAAAGGTGAAATGCGCGATATGTGGATCGTCAACGGAAAAGATCAATTCTTATTATGTGTATAACCTCTTTGGACAACACTAGTCATTTCCAATAGAAATTATGTCTTGTCGTAATCTACTATCATTAGAATAGCGGAACGGCTTTCTCTTCTCTTAGAACAGTAAAAGTAAAGAAAGAGGGAAACAATAAAGAAAAAAAGAAAAACCAATTTCAGATTTTTTCTTTTTGTAATATCCATAATTCGGTAAGAGCTGGTTTACAAAATAGAATATTTAGGAAGAATTCGGTTGGAAAAAATTTCCTATCATGCGTAGATTTAGGTTTCGAAATACAACTATAGTAATCATTCATCTTTGATCGAATGGTTATTATTCATTATTGTATTTTCTTATTCATTACTGTATTTCAGTATATTTGAAACGAGACATTCTTTTTTTAAAGCTTTGCAAAACGACCATTAACAATTGATAATTCACTTACTCAATCGATTACTCGATTAGTAGTACCCCTAGAGTCCACTCCTTCCCCATACTACGACGTGAGAGGGAAAATGTAAAGACTACCATTTAAAGCAGCCCAAGCGAGACTTACTATATCCATATAATTAGTCTCCCTATCGCTATGACGGAATTATTCCATTATTGATCAATAATCATAGTGGAATCAATGGCACAGAGTCAAATGGAATTCTGACTTAACTTAAAGCTATTGATGACCAATCCAATGATCTTACTCGTACCAATATATAGATTTCTGTAAAAAAAAAAAAAAAAAAAAAAAAAAAAAAACAGAAGGGAAGCATTACGCATAAATCCAATACACGACACGTTTCTCGGAAAATGAAATAGCAAAAGGAATCTCCTATCCCAATGGAACATGTAGGAGTACTAAGGACCTATTGTTTGTTACCCTTTTTCATAAGCAAAAGACTCAAACGATACCATCAAGATGTCTCTCTATCAGATCACCTCTATTCCTATTGATCTAAGCCTTACTGTTTTTTTTTGTGAAAGAATGGGGAGACACCATCAGCCAGTATTACATACATTCTTTCTTTTTTTTCGAATCCCCCTATCCTACACGGCAAAGAAATTTTTTTGTTTCTTCAACTTTTACTTTTACTCTTTACTCAATAAGAGCCGACCAACTATCCTGATTGAATGTTTGAGTACTCAGAGACTCTCGTGAGTCTGGATACAAAGTATCTTCAGTCCTTTCCACAACTTCTAAATTGATTTCCCATCAGCCTATCCAATCTTTTCCAGACAGAGTCAGTAGACACAACGGTGGTATGTAAGATAATTAGGAATCTTGATAGTCTTTCGTACAATCTCTTCTTCATCCTAGTAGCAAAAATGGAGTGTCCTTTAGGAACCTTTGGATACAAGATTTCCGACCTCTTACTTTCGTAGTTTTGAATCCCAGAATTTACTTTCACTATTTATTTATTCTATTTATAACTCTTTATTTATTCTACTTTTATTTATTCTACTATACAATAATTTCGCTAACCAATCATAATCAATTAAAATCATAATCATAATTGAGAAGTTAATGCTCCTTCATCCTATTGTACCGGTTTGGGCCACACCCAAACCCGGATTTTGAGAAAAAAATTGACTTTCTTTAAAAAAAATTGACTTTCTTTATAGAACTACAGATTCTAAAAATAAGTATCGGGGTAGGCTTATCCTTTTGCCTCTCCTTCTCCGGGGACAGAATGCGTCGAGTTTAAATCAGCAGAATAAAAATCCCATTTTTTGTTGATCAGGCGACACCCAGATTTTGAATGGGGATAAGGATTTGCATCCCCGCCTACACTTGGCCATGTCGCCAAACCACATTCGATCCAAATAAGATAAAAACTAATGTTTTCTGGTCAAAGATTAAAAATTTAAGGCAAATTGGAACCATTAACTATTTGTTTTGTTGTTTGATTAGTGAAAGTTTCTTCAATTTGTATCTCACATTGTTTGCGTTTTCCTTAATGGCATAACAAAATCAATGGATTTTATGACTAATCAGTATCAATTATTTTCAATAATCAATCTTTTTCAATTTCAATTATAACAATAAATTATACAATATATATTTTTATAACTGTACACTCAAAACAGAAATTGTACACAGATACCGCGCTTATGTACATATCCCATATCCCTATAGAGAATCGTCATGCCTTCTTTTTTCATTTCTATATGCAATAGAAAAAATAGGAATTATGATATAGTGCGACCTGACTTCTGTTGCCACAAGTGAAATTACGATAAATATGTGATAGGCGACAGTAGATAGCTATATTGGCATGCACTTAATAAATATTACTCCTATTACGCAATTCAATCATATTCTATATATTCTACTAGCAAAAAAAATAATTCGAAATTTTTTTTGAACATGAAATGAACTCAATAAACTTAAGTATGCTAAAAAGGGAAACTCTAGTTGTTCCTGTCTTTCTTTATCTCATTCATAGAGATTCAATTTCATCCTGAATCCTTATTTTTTTGGTACCCAATCAATCTGATCGTTATATCCATACTAGAGGTGGATCGTTTATCTAATAATAGGTAGAAATTGAATCATATAATAGTAGAAATTGATGAATTTTTATATTCTATATAAGACTCCATAAGTGTAAGTGACAGAATTTTTCCGGAATGCTTTATCAATCCATTTCCATTTGTACCTGTCGCAAATTCGAACTTGCGTCGAAAATGCTCTTCATTCCTCTGTCTCATTTCCGTTCATACGTTGAAATACATATATGGAGTTGGCTAAATTTCATGTGATTCAGTAAACAGAATATACTTCCTCATTGCTAGATCGCTCCGTATGGTTCGATAATAGTGAGCTAATAATGGGATTTTTCAATAAACAGGAAACTTAAGATTAAGATGCTCCGGAATATGGAAATGAGGGAATGTCAACAATCCCGGATTTAGTCAGATCCAATTTGAGGGATTTTTGTAGGTTCATTAATGAGGGCTTGACGGAAGAATTTCATAAGTTTCCAAAATTGAAGATACAGATCAAGAAATTGAATTTAAATTATTTTGGTGGAAAGATATCAATTGGTAGAACCCTTGATAAACGAAAGAGATGCTGTGTATGAATCCCCACATATTCTTCTGAATTAATATTACCCGCGGGATAAGTTGGAACACCGTAGAGATCTGCAAGAACCAACCTTTATGGCACTTCCCCTATGAATCCCTGGAACTTTATAGTAATGGAATATACAGAATTGTGATCAATCAAATATTGCAAAGTCCGGGTATTTACTACCGTTCAGAATTGGACCATAACGGCATTTCGGTCTATACCAGCACAATAATATCAGATTGGGGAGGAAGATCGGAATTCGAAATTGATAGAAAAGCAAGGATATGGGCCCGTGTAAGTAGGAAACAAAATATCTATTCTAATTCTATCATCAGCTATGGGTTCGAATCTAAGAGAAATTCTAGATAATGTTTGTTACCCTGAAATTTTCTTGTCTTTCCCGAATGATAAGGAGAAAAAAAAGATTGGGTCAAAAGAAAATGCTATTTTGGAATTTTATCAACAATTTGCTTGTGTAGGCGGGGATCCGGTATTTTCTGAGTCTTTATGTAAAGAATTACAAAAGAAATTTTTTCAACAAAGATGTGAATTAGGAAGGATTGGTCGACGAAATATGAACCGGAGACTGAATCTTGATATACCTCAGAACAATACATTTTTATTACCACGAGATGTATTGGCTGCTGCGGATCATTTGATCGGAATTAAATTTGGAATGGGTACACTTGACGATATGAATCACTTGAAAATAAACGGATTCGTTCTATAGCGGATCTGTTACAGGGTAATTCGGATCTGACCTCTTGTTCGTTAGAAATGCGGTTCAGGGAACTATCTCGGAGCAATTCGGCATAAATTGATACCGACTCCTCAAAATTTGGTAACTTCACCTTCATTAACACCCCTTTTGAATCGTTTTTTGGCCTACATCCTTTATCTCAAGTTTTTGATCGAACTAATCCATTGACACAAATCGTTCATGGGCGAAAATTGAGTTATTTGGTCCTGAGGATTGACGGGGCGAACTGCTAGTTTTTCGGATACGAGATATTCATCCTAGCCACTATGGACGTATTTGTCCAATTGACACGTCCGATGAATCAATGTTGGACTTCATGGATCCTTAGCCTTCATGTAGAGATTGGTCTTGGGAGCTAGAGAGATCCATTGTATGAAATATCTGAAAGATCCAAGAGGCACAGATAGTTTATTTATCACCAAATAGAGATGAATATTATATTTTACCACGCCGTAAAGTCTTTGGCCTGATCGGGTTATTCAGGAAGAACAGGTTGTTCCAGCCCGAATACCGTCACAGAGTTTTCCTGACTATTGCATGGGAACAGATTCATCTTAGAAGTATTTTTCCCTTCCAATATTTTTCTATTGGAGCTTCCCTTCATTCCTTTTATCGAGCATAATGATGCGAATCGGGCTTTAATGAGTTCTAATATGCAGCGCCCAAGCAGTTCCGCTTTCTCATCCGAGAGGTGCATTGTTGAACTGGACTGAACGCCAAACGGCTCTAGATTCGGGGGTTTCCGCTATGCGACACGAGGAAAGATCATTTATACTGACCCTCACAAGATCATTTTATCAAGTAATGGGGACACTACTAATTAGAAGTATTCCATTAGTTATCTATCAAAGGTCAACACAAATACTTGTATGCATCAAAAACCTCATGTTCCTCGGGTCAAATGCATTAAAAAGGGACAAATTCTAGCGGACGGTGGCGGCTACAGTTGGGGGGGAACTTGCTTTAGGAAAAAACGTATTAGTAGCTTATATGCCATGGAAGGTTACCATTCTGAAGACGCAGTACTAATTAGCGAACGTCTGGTATATGAAGATTTTGACTCTTTTCACATCCGGAAATATGAAATTCAGACTCATGTGACAAGCCAAGGACCTGAAGAATCACTAGCATACCACATCTATATGCTCATTTACTCGCACTTTAGACAGCAATGAGTTGTGATGCTGGGATCTTGGGTAGAAACATGTGATATTTTATAGGTAAATTAACACTCAACAGCAAACGAATCGTCGTATGCTCCAGAGGATAGATTATTACGAGCCATACTTGGAAATTCAGGTATCCACTGCAAAAAGAAACTTCTCTAAAACTACCTATAGGCGGAAGAGGTCGCGTCATTGATTGAGATTGATCCGGAAAAAGGGTTTCCTGTTATAATTCCGGAAATGATTCGTGTATATATTTCACAGAAACGTGAAATCAAAGTAGGTGATAAAGTAGCTGAACTCATGGTAATAAGGGTACATTTCAAAAATTTTGCCTAGACCAGATGTTCCCTATTTGCAAGATGAACCCCGTTTATATGGTCTTCAACCCATTAGAGTACCATCACGAATGAATTGCGGGACAGAATTTGAATGCTCGCTACGGTTACGGGGATCTGCGAAAGAGACATTATAGAATGCACCTTTGATGAGAGTATGCACAAGAGGCCTGTCGAGAAAACTAGTTGTTTTTCCGAATTATATTAATCCATTACGCCAAACACAAAATCATGTAGTTTGACCGCGAATATCCGGCAAAGCGAATATTTGATGGAGAACAGGAATCCTTTTGAACACCTGTTCTAATAGAAAGTCCTATATTTTAAAATTAATTCATCAGTTGATGATAATCCAGGGACGTCAGTGACATTACGCACTTGGTTACACAACCACCCCTTAGAGGAAGGCAAGCAAGGGGGAAACGCGTAGGAAAATGGAAGTTTGGGCTCTAGAGGGATTTGGTGTGCTTCATATTTTTCCAAGAGATGCTTACTTATAAATCTGATCATATTAGAGCTCGTCCAGAAGTACTTGTGCTACGATCATTGGAGGAAGAGTATCTAACCCAGCATATGCCCAGAATCTTTTCGATTGCTCGTTCGAGAACTACGATCTTTAGCTCTATACCTGCATCATTTCCTTGTTCTGAGGAAGAACTTCCCGATTATAGGAAGAAGCGTGATCTGAATGCCTCAGATTTCTATTCTATGATTGAACCGGTATAAACATCAACAACTCGATTGGACTAGTTTCTCCTCAACAAATAAGGCTTGGGCCAACAACATTTTTACACATGGAGAGCTAGTTGAGAGGTGACAAAGCCCTATCCGTTTTCATTATAGACTCAATAAACCAGAAAAAGATGGCTTGTTTTGGTGACAGAATCTCTGGGCCCATAAAAAGGTAATTTGTGCTTGTGGAATTATCGAGTGGATTTAGCTGAAAAATGTACGGTACTTTTTTCTATTTATTTCTAGGATTAAAACAAAAGATTCTGCAAATAAAAGCGCTAACGCACGACCAGTCCGTAAATTGTTAAAGCTTTCCATAAAAGCTAGACTAAGCAATAAAGAGTAACCTCGTATTTTACCCCCTCTGCTTCTGGTTGTCCCTCGCAATACATTCTACAGCTTGGCCTGCACAGCAGTACCCTTGACCAACTCCAGGTCCAATAAAGCAAGCCCCACGGCCAATCCAGCAGTCAAATAACGTAAGCGGCGGCAGAAATCCGTGGATTCCATGGTAATTCCTCGCAAAAAAAAGAAATGGTTAATGATACAATCCACCAATGAATTATTACTCTTTTTTTTCATTAAGATCCAGCGGTCCGAAGTAACTAAAAACTCCGAATTGAAATGATAATATACTAAAATTACTGAGCATAATCATCACAACTATCTCGTTTTTACCCATAATGGAGTTTTTTGTAAATCCATATGCATACAGTTCTAACTTATTGTATTTCTTGGGGTGTTTCGAACCACTCTGTTTTCATTTAATTCTTCGTTCTTTAACTACACAACCATTCTTTAGTTTCATCTCTTTGTTCATTCAATCCACAATCACAGACAAATAGAAGGACTGATAGTGAAATCCGCTAAATGGAGGTGACTAATGCGTGTGATCTGCAAATCAATATCAATCAATTAATACCAATAAATTAATACCAATACAAATCATATCAATATATCAATATGTAGTAATATAAAAGGTATGTATAGTCCCAATATCAATATATAGATAATTAATACCAATAATTATCGATAATATAATTATAAATGTTATTTAACTAATACTTATTGATAACT
>PYDT01000277.1:0-7500 GCA_004837865.1 Musa balbisiana
TAAACCTAATTCCAAGAAAAATTCATACTTTCTACCAAGACATTCACCGAGGAAGTAGAATTCTTTGAAGGAAGCTATTCAAGAACCGATCGAACTTTTTTTTACTTCAGGAACAAACAAACTAAA
This sequence comes from Musa balbisiana, assembly GCA_004837865.1. NCBI lineage: Eukaryota > Viridiplantae > Streptophyta > Magnoliopsida > Zingiberales > Musaceae > Musa > Musa balbisiana. The sequence continues at coordinate 127 of PYDT01000277.1, forward strand.
TTTTTTATATTTATTTTTTTTTTTTTTTTATTTTTAAATTATTTCTATCTATATAACTATTGTTGGTATATTTCTATTCTTAGTACCAGAGTAATCATTGAGAAATAGTTCTGAGTCGAATGATTTCAAAAAAAGGGTTTCTTGTATAGCCATTTAAAAATAGATGAATAAATTGCGTCCAATAGATTTGAACCTATACCAAAGGTTGAGAAGACCTCTGTCCGATCCATTAGACATGGACGCCTTTTCATTCCTATTTTATTTTTTTGTATTCTTACCTTTCTTTTGTTCGGATAACAAATAAAATTACACGAAATATTTTAGGATACAAAAGATGCATATCTAAATTGATGGTGCATGTCTGTAACTACATAATACTATGTCTATACAATAATAAATCTAGAGATAAAAATATAGAGCGGGTAGCGGGAATCGAACCCGCATCGTTAGCTTGGAAGCTAGGGGTTATAGTCGCGTTGCTTGGATCACTTTTAACGTCCCCTCTAATTCAAAAACGAATCGTGAAATTTTTGATTTCATTCGGATCCTTTATGGAAGATTGGATGTATTCCCTAAGAAATTATGATCCATCCATCTATGTCCCCAGCCTTTCTGTCTGAATGTCTCCAAAACTACTGCCTTCCTAGATTATCCCTCTAGAGGAAGAGGGATTATACCAAATCCGCTAGTTCCTAGTTTACTTCGTTTGCCCTATTTCCTTCCGGCTCGCTAGAGCCGAGGCAAATAAGTTGTTTCCACCGGCTGAAACATCTGCTGTCGATGGTTCTAGTCATACCAAAACCACCCTTTTCTAGCTTGTTTGGCTTCAATTTCTTTTTACAACCAAATTGAAGATCTAGTTACGATTGGAAAGTAAACTTTTGTATCTTCATCCATAGCTCCTTTTATTCAGACTCATAGGCGATTGGAAGAATTGATCCAATCAAAAAAATTATGTTTCACGACTCCATATACAAATCCAATTTTCCTTATTCAACTTTCGAAAATAGAATTTCTAATTGACTTTGATACAAATCGTGAGAATGTATGTTCTTTCCTCAAATATGCTAGTGAGAGTAAAGGATTACCCTTTTAAGAAATAAATTTTTTGATCGGAGTATGCAAAACACCGAGAGACCCCTTACTTTTTAACGTTGTAATAGACGATCAGCACTTTACCACAAACTATACCCGCTACATATACATATGGTATTGGAATGGACTATTTGTCGCACAAGGGAGTGAGACGCAATCAAGAAGCATTTTCAAATTATAACGTTGCACATATTTAGGGTCCCCGCCATCCAGGGACTTAAAAGGCGAAGAGCACAAAGCTTTTCTAAATAACATATAAAATTTTAAAAACGGTAATAAAGTTATACTTATACTTTTCCTTTGCTGGATTGACTGGCATTCTCGGTCTGTCTTAGGGGTCATTGAAGGCTGGACACGAAAAAAAAGAGTACTGGCCCGGTCCCGTACTTAGCTAGGGGGGGGGGGGGTGGGGGACCAGCGGGAGAATAACCCTTCGTACAAAAATTAAAGAAGTACGGTTTTCTTTCTATTGCGATACCTTGTTCGAATTCTTATCTAAATGGAATTCTTGATCAAATTCGTTCTTGACTTACTCTTAACTTACTTTAAATGAAACTTTAAATTAAATTCATAAAAACTAAAATTAAAGTACTTAAATTTACTTATAGTACATTAACTTAAATATAATATAACTTACTATAAAATAATTATATACTTACTTAAGAATATACGTAAAATATAATAATATTCCTAATTATTAATTACTTAATTATTAATCTATATTATAATATTTAAATATATTATAATATTTAAATTATAATTTTTAAGGAATTTTTTTTATTACATAAGAAACCTTTATTTGTTTTTTCTTTTATGTCCTTGAAAATCAATTTCATTCCTTTACCTTTAAATTAGATTAGAATTTAGTCTAATTAAATTTGTATTATTTTAAAGTTTATATTCCGTTTTATTTTTTTAAATGTCATCTGTAATGCAAATCTATGTTATAATTAGTAATGAAATCTACCTATAGTTAGCAATGTAATAGAATGTTTCATATTTCTAATGATAATGTTTATAAATTCTAATGTTTATATCTTTCTATAATGTTTAATATCTTCTTATAAAAATGTTTAATATCATTTTTTAATATCTTTTTAAATAAAAGGTTGTAATACTTTTCGTAATAAAATATTCATTAATGTCTTCTAACTTACTAATTAATATCTTAAAAGAAAAAATTTTTTCTTTTTTAATTATTTTCTTTTTTTATTTAATTTCAATTTTCATTGAATAGTTATTTCAATTTCATTTGACATTTGTATTGAAATTCAATTTTATTTAAATTGGGAGAGATGGCTGAGTGGCCTAAAGCGGCGGATTGCTAATCCGTTGTACGCAATTTATTCGTACCGAGGTTTCGAATCCCTCTCTCTCCCCCGCTCTATATACTTGATACTTTCGATTCGGGAAGGATTTCGATTCCTTTATTTTTTATAGGTAGTGAATATATGGAATAGATAAAAATAATAAAAAATTAGAAACACAGACAAACTCAAAAATTTTTTTATTCCTCCACGTCCAGGATTACGTCCCGATCATAGATAAGAATCCGAAGATGAAGAGCGAAACAAAGACTATCACTACTGTGTAAACAAAGAGTTTTGAGAGTAGCATTACACAATCTCCATGATAAGATCATTTTAGAAAGGGACTAGATTACCTATTTTTTTTCTTTTATCACATATACTAATTTTGTTTGATTGACATCATACCCCCCAAAATTAAGTTTTTTTGAGTTGAAAAGAAAAGAAAATCACTTTTTATCTATTTCTTCTGTACTACTTTTGATTCTTCCTCACAAAAATTTTTCTCTTTCATATCGACATTAGGTATTGTAGGGGACCTAGAACTAATAAACTCCGTACTCAACGAAATGTCGAACGAGTAACTAAACTGATCAAATTCATCTCCGCGGTTACTCATATACAAGATTTCCCTTTTGAATCGAGTGTTTTAATTCTAATGTAAGACTTACCGATCTTATCCATTTTTAGCATAATTTGTTTGTCGCATAATCATGATGGCTTTGCCAAGTATTAAGGATTTTATGAAAACTTACAGCGCTTGCCAAACAAAGGCTAAGAAAAAACGAGGACGGTATGACAGGCATAACATTACGATTGGTTGAAAACGGCATAGCTTCAGGCAATTTGGCAAAGAAAAAACTATTCGAATAAAGGCAGAATTAAGACAATACAGAATTCAGCTAAAGATATTAAACATAAAAACATTTCGTGCTGTAATTAGATAATTTTATTTTGATTGAGTTTTATTTTTTATAAGGGCAACATGAAAAGGCAAGTCAACAAATCGCTCTTTTTTTTTTTGAACGTCGCCCAAATAAAAATCCTTCTTCATTCTCAAATGAGAATACAAGGACTTCTACTTTCATACATTACTTACTTGAATTCTAGGTAACGATCATTAATTTTTTTTGATTCTATATCTAACTAACATGTGTTGAATCCTAGGCCAAAAACAAATATCCCCTATGTTTTTATTATGTATTATGTATTTTTTTTTTGGTGGGGGGGGGGGTTTGGGATTGCGAATAACTAATTACTAATAATAGGTCTTGCTATGCCAACAGGAAACATGATGGGGCGTGTCCCCAGCGGTAAGGCAGCGGGTTTTGGTCCCGTTCTTCGGAGGTTCGAATCCTTCCGTCCAGATCGTTTGTCCTCAGAAACAAAGATGGTATCCACATTGTATCCCACATAACGGAAAAATCTTAAAGAGAACAACCTTTCTTTTGTTCTGAATTCTTAGAATGGATTCTTAATGGATTCTAGAATCCATTTACTCTTTGTTAAAACAGAAAACCAATGATAATTCAATTAACATGGTAAAAATTTATGTCTCCTTAGGCATGAATATCGGCTAAAAATTTTTAGCTACTCATTGTGATTGCGTCGACTTGGGATTGAATAGAGATTCCAGTTTAGTCAACTATAAACATAGTTACAGTCATGATTCTGAAGTCGGAGATTTTTAAAACCTTTTTTGAACTCTTGGTTGGTACTCGAAAATATGAATAAATCAATAGTATCTAGAAACTTCGACCTTTTTGTTTTTTGGTCATGGAACCGTATTTGACTACTAATTGATTTTTTTTTCCGGGATTGGAAATATATTAATTAAAGGATTTTTAGGTTTAATAGTCTTTTTTGTTCTAGAAAAATGATTCTGCATTTCATGTTGATCGTCCCGAACAATCTGTTTGGAGATGTAAGTAATGATTTCTTAAGCAAGCTCTTTCTTAGAATACTTTTTTCTTCATATGATGAAATCGGTCAAGAACTTGGATCCCGCTGAGCTTCTCCGGCTAAATACAATACTTATCTATCCATAGGTATAAGTATAGACTATTATATAGTTCCCGTTGTTTCTCCATCGAGCCAAGGACTATTCTGATTCCTATTAAATTCAATCCATTGCGGTTTAAATTAAATTTTAATTCTAAATTAGGCTGTTATTGTAAAACCTTCCGTTTGAACGATGTGGTAGAAGCAACGTGCGGACTTGAAGGCCATGATCCACTGTGGAGTTTTAGCATCCACCATGTTCTATAGAAATGACGATGCTCTTCGGCTCGACATAGTTTGGTTCTGTTCCTAGGATCTTAATTTTTCTAGGTTGAAGTACATGATGGGCTCGAGCGGAAGGATTGATTCCTTTATCAGGGGAAATCTAGGGTTAGTGCAATCACTCAGAAGTGTAGACCAACTTGTAAGTATAATCCTTAAAAATATAAAATAATCGTAATTGAATAAACTATTCGATCAAAAAAGTGTATCACAGAGGATCAATTCCTTCGTATTCTATTTCTATAGGTATTCTATTTCTAAGAAAGAAATAAAAAAAACAAAAGTATGTTCTGCCCTTTTGAAAGGAGTAAAGATCACCGATTAAGTCTAAACCCCAATGATTTTACAAGCAAAGATAAAGGATTCCGAAACAAGGAAACACTATTTTCAATTGTCTGCAACCACATTGGATCAAACAATCGGAATAATATATTCGAGTGAACAACACAAGAGGCTTGAGACGGCTCCAATAAATGTCTAGGATTTCCTTCGGAATTCTGTCAGATTCCCCAACTTGAGTATGAGTACGAAATGAAATTTCTTTTTATTTTTTTTTTAGGGAAGAACAAATAATAATATGAATTAGACTATGATTTAGTCATTATTTCGGGTTGTACTATTTGCTATTATATACAGAAAGCATTACCGAATTAAAATATTTTTTTATTTATTATTAGTTCATTGTTTTGATGGGGTCGTGCAAGTGCAATTTATTTTTTTTCATTTTGATCGTATCTACTATCCTATTTATTTTTTTTATTCGGGTTGCTAACTCAACGGTAGAGTACTCGGCTTTTAAGTGCGACTATGATCTTTTACACATTTGGATGAAGCACAATTCGGTCCAGACTATTGGGAGAGTCTATAAAGACCCACGAACTGATCCTCAAAGGTACTAATGGCAAAAGTAGCAGGTCGAATAAAAATAAAATCAAATATTCTTATTTTAATTAAAAAAATTACAAATTAAAATGAAAGTTGAACGTTTATTTTAGTTTAATCCTTACTGGATCGCTACAAAAATAAAAAAATTTTGAAGGGAAGGGGACAAAACAATTCAACCTTGTCATTGGGTCATATTGAATAACTGGATAGCCGTGGTCCAATTCTGGTAACACAAAAGCAACGAGCTTATGTTCTTATGTGAATTGAACGATTCCCCCGATCTAATTAGACGTTAAAAATAGATTAGGTGCCTTATACGAAAGGGTGCTGTTCCCCTGTGGTGGACCATTGATTCTTTTCCTTTTTTTTTTTTTTTTAATGAATCCTACTATCTTTATTATGTTAGAAACGGATGTGTAGAAGAAACAGTAACTGATAAAGATTACATTCCAAAGTCAAAGAGGCGTCGGTTGTCCAAAAATAAAGGGTATTGTTATCCTCTTTTAATTATAACGAAGATAACCACGAAGATAAACCACTTCGCTAGAAAAAGAATCATAAAGTCTATTGATTGGACTCCCTGTTTCCTTGTCCGGTGGTATATCTTTTTTATTACTATTGATTCTATACTAATAGAAATCAAATATACCCTGTTTTTTGAACCATAATGCACTATGTATCTTTGATACACCCGAATGCCCTCCTACCCCTGCTTCAAGTGAAATGTAAATGGAAATTACAAGGAGTTTTAGAAAAAGATAGATCTCGGCCATACTTTCTATATCCACTTCTTTTTTTTCAGGAGTCATATTGTACGTATTGCTTTGATCAGGGGTTAATAGTTCACTTTTTATGACCCGTTAATTTTGGGGTTATTGCAATAAATTTAGTTCAGTACTTTGTGTGAACGCTTATTATTCGAATGTATCCACAAATTATTTGATTTATTCGGTTAATGATTCTTCCAAATCGCTTCGTTGGGCACAAACAATTATTTTTTATTCCCCATTTTTTTTTTCTCAGAGAAATCAGAAGTTTGCAGTCATTGTGGAAAATTCCATTCTCGGTGCAATTGTATCTTCCCTTAAGAAAAAAAAAATACAAAATCTCAAATTTTACAATCTATTCATTCAATATTCCTTGTTTAGACGAGATAATTAATCGCATTGTAAATTATCCTGTCATATATACTATACCTCATCCCTCCTATGGAAATCCTGGTCCAAATCCTCAATCCTGGATCCAGGTGTTCCCTCTTTGCATTTATTGCGGTTCTTTCTCTACGAATAGATAAATTGGAAGAGTCGCATTACTCGAAGAAATCTATGTAATTTTTTTCAAAAGAAAATAAAGACTATGTTGGTTCTTATATAATTTATTATGTATCTGAATGTGAATTGTTTAGTTTTTCTTCGTACACATCTTCTTATTTACGATTAACATCTTTGGAGTTCTTGGAAACGAACCATTTTTATGGAAAAATAGAACATCTTGTAGTGTGCCGAATTTTTTTTTCAGAAACCTTTATGGGTCTTCAAGGTCCTTCCATGCCTATGTACGCATCTCAAGGAAAAGCGATTCTGGGTTCCAGGGGACACTCCTTTTCTATGAAGAAATGGAACTGCCACTTTGTAAATTTCTGGCAATATTATTTTAATTTTTGGTCTCAACCGTACAGGATCCATATAAACCCATTAGTCAACTATTCTTTCTATTTCTTCGTATTTTCTCTGGGTTATCTTTCAAGTGTACTAATAAATCTTCGGCGGTAAGGAATCAAATGCTAGAGAATTCATTTCTAATG
>PYDT01000277.1:12500-17051 GCA_004837865.1 Musa balbisiana
GCTTTAACCATAGAGCCCAGTGGATGCTTAACGAGATCATCGGTATATCCGAGCTAATATCGAAATAAGTATATCGTGGAAATAATATCTCGTAAATAAGTAAGCGTAAATAAGTATTCGGAATAAGTTATGTCGTATAATAAGTATAATCGTAAATACGTATCTCGTATAAATAAGTATATTTCGTAAAATAAGTATATCTTAAAATGTATAATACGTATATCGTAAAATAAGTATATCGTGATAAGTATTCGTAGAAATAAGTATAATCGTAATAAGTAGATGTATAAATAGTATATCGTATAATAAGTATATCTTACCGTATACATAAAGTATTCGTATCAATAGTATAACGGGAGAAAGCCCGGAATCGTAATATATATCGGTATCCATATGATAAATCGTAAATGTATAACTAACCAAATTCCAATTGAAATAAAACTTTTATTGAAATAAAATCGTTAGGAGGGATTATGGGACGACATCAATGGTTCAAATTCTGGATCGTCGAATTGAGAGAGATATTGAGAGAGATCAAGAATTCCTCACTATTTCTTAGGATTCGTGATAATACATTTTTTTATTTCCATCACGAAACGGCTTTAAGAACCGTTTGACCCCCGAATTTTGGAGTACCCTACTTTCCACGGGATTCGCAGGTTCAGCAGCATCGATATTTCCATATCAAAGGTTAGCAACAGGTGTATACTGTTGGAGTAGCGTTCCGCATCTCCGTATTAACATCGAAGATGTCCTAACAGAAAAAACTCGATTTGATGGATCTTCTTCCCTAACCTATGAATTCCCCATTGGAACCCAATGAGACTTGGAAGATCTTTCGGTCTTCCAATATCATGTTGATTGTTTCGTTCCTGTTCTTCCAAAAGGGAAAGATTTCTGAGAGTTGGTTTCATGGAGCCGCAGAGAGTACTTGGTTTCTCCAATAAAGAAGAAGTTTATCATGCGAATCTAACCGGAGTTTTCGCGGTGGTTAGGAACCGGATCGGAAAAAAGAGGGATTCTAGGTTGTAATATATCATGAAACCGTAGCTGGAATTAAGATCTCCTTCAAAGAGAAAGATACGAATATCTGGAGTTTCTTTTTTTATCCTAGACGGATGATCGATCCGCAAGGACCGCATGATTGGGATTGTTTGATCGTCTTTCTCCGAGGAAGAAGCGAAACATAATCAATTGAATTTGGGACGGCTATTCGAAATCTTAGGAAATACTGATTTGGTTATCTCATGTCTGCTTTTTCGTGAAAAAGACCATTGAAGGGGGATGGTTTTCTCAAACAACAAGGAGCTGAGGCACTATTCAATCAAATGAATATGATCATGTTTTCCCTCTTCTTCTCGAGAACAAGGTGTGGTATTTCTTTGCAAAATTGGTTCATTCATTTTGGGCAATTCGCCAAGATCTCTTCGTTAGTTGGGGGAAGAATCAGCACGAATCGGATTTTGGAGAACGTATCGCGAGAGAATTTGATTTGGGTAGCCAATGTTGTGGTTGGTAACAAGATCGTTTTTTAGCACGTACGGATGTATTGTCAAAAATTCATTATATTCCAAAGATCTGTTTCGTTCAAGTAAGGGATTCTAGCCAATTGAAGGATCTGCTGATCAATCCATAGATCATTTCGATTCCTTAGAAAGAGTATTCGATATCCCACATTGATCTATCAAACAGACCTTCAGCACTAAACGAAGATCGATTCTTTGGGTCCTTCCTTTTCTTCAACGGAACGAACAGGAGATAGAACCAATCGATTCCCGAAAGGCTTTTTGGTGCTTCTCAATGTCCCGCTATTCACGGACCTGTGAGAAGCAATGAATAATCATCTGCTTCCGGAATAAATCGAAGTTTCTTGGAATCCTCCAGCGATCATTCGTCTTTTTTCTCGGAAAAGATGGTCGAACTTCGCTGGTTCGAATCCTATTGAGAGGTCCCCTAGAGATCAGAATTTTTGAAGAAGAACAAGATTTTTCTGTTTGTCCTTCCAGCGATTGGAAAATCAAGAAATGGTTGATATATTCAAAAATTATGTATTACAAAATACCGTCTCATTCTCCTATTTTCATCATGTCCGGGATGGTCTGGTTCGACACATCGATGAACCGGAGTATGGACAGTTCCAATAGATTCATTCCGTAACAAAATCCTTTTTGGGGATTTATTTCTCGATTCCCTGCCCGGAAAAAAGGGGATACACGTTACACCACGATTTGAATCAGAATAGATATTTCAGAATGGCAGATCTATTCACTCTATCAATACCGAGCCGGATCTGTGTATCATAGGGATTTGCCCGTTTCTATTGATCCACGGGTTGGATCAAAAACAAAACTTCGTGAATGGGTATTCACTCCAGAGAGAATCGAAAAAGAATCTTTATTGGTTCTACCTCCGCTTTTTTTATGAAGAAATGAATCTTTTATCGAAGGATCAGAAAAATCGTCCGGTCTACTGCGAATGATTCGGAAGATCCAAAACTAAACAGCGGTATTTGCTAGCAACAACATAATGGGCAGTCACTCAATAATAGATTTATCCGAAATCTGAATTCAAATCCAATATAGCACCTATGGTTACTAGAACGTATCTATCTCTCTTTAATGAATAGATCCGATCGCAACGTCGAGATGGAAGTCAACAGGATCAAATAGGAATGATACTCGAATCATATACTTAATGAAATATACGATCAACCAACATTTATCGAATTTGAAAGAGTCAGAAGAATTGGTTTGATCCTCTTTTTCTCGACGAGAATCCATGAATCGGATCCTGATGATATAGATACAAATGGTCCATGAGAGCAAGAATTTTCCAGGAAAATTGGAACTTTCGTTTCTGGAAACAGACGAACCGTTTTCAAGTAAGTGTCGTCGGTTACGTATTACCATATTCGATTGATTTGTCCGAGGCTAGCGGGGGGGGGGGGGGGGGGACCAACCAAAATTTGTCTAAGGTCACTCGTTTCTTTTTGGCCCAATCCTTCGGGTCTGTTTGTCCAAGTTCCTCCCTTTTTGTCCAAGTCCTTTCCCTTTTTGTCCATCGCTCCCCCTTTTCTTTGTGAGTATCGGGAATATCCCATTCCTAGGTCCGAATCCACATCCTTAATTGAAAGTCCGAATGATCAACTCCGCCCTCAGTTTTTAGAATCGCAATAGGTGTGCAAATCGTTCATTGGAATAAATTGAAACCCGTCTTATTTGGATGATCCTGATACTTCCCAAAGCCGGAATTCTTTATCAGTGGATGAACACATTACCATTTTGTTCAACCAAGCTACCCTATTTGCATGATTGACTCATTCCTACAAATAATCCGCAGGAAATCCTTTGATAACCGGGGGCCTATTTCTCAATGAATTCCATGGTCGAGACATTGCTGCATATCCCGTGAAACCATTTTCATGAGAAGTTCATGAATCTTCTTTTTATAAAGCAAATCGACTTCGATCTTGAATGATCCAAAAGCCTTCTGGTTCTATTGTACAAAGATTCCCTTTTTATGGGGAAAAGACCCGTATCAATAATTATGATCTACATATGGACAATTCCTCCACCTTGTTCATTCGCACACAATATTTTCTTCGTGCGTGCGGTAATAAAAAACTATTTTTTGGAGCTGAGAGACTATTTTCACCAATCGCGCACGGTTCGAACATTTCATACCTAAAGATTTTCCACAAAGGGGGGGGGGGGGGGTGGTGCAAAACGTATAACTTGTACAAACTTTTCCGTTTTCCATTCGATCCCGACCATTTCGTTCGTAACTATTCGCGATCGCAGACATTTCTGCAACACCTCAACAGAGCAACACAGAGTCAATTTTGGAAAACTTATTGTCAGCTCTTTCAGTATACTCTATCCGATTCAAAGACGAACTTGCCTCGTTATCTCAGTTTCAATTCAACATGGGTTTGATCACACTCCATTTCTGAGAATGTTACCATCCTTAAAGAGAAAAAAAACGTCCCTATCATTCTCGGTAGTCCGGCAGGCATCCCGATGAAACTTCAGACTTAAGTCGGACTCTAGAATCCCAAACAAATCCTTCGCGCTTGACTCAATTACTTTGTTCGCTTTAGGTCCTTAAGGCTTATCGTAGTTAATCCTACACACACAAGCTTAAAACGCTACGCCGATCTAGACAATTTACAACGCTAAGTGACATTCTGTTGCCAGGCACAGCATTGGTTGGCGATTCGTCAGATTCTTCAGCACATCGTCCACTCTTGCGAGTTGTTGCCCAGCGGCGAGGACCTCCGCAACCCCGTATCCTTGAGTGCAATTCCGCTCTCATTGGCTCGATGCCGACGTCCGAAGCGTTTCTCGTCCAAATACTAACAGATCTCCTCCGGCGCAACGTCAATCTCCTGCGTTCAACTATCTTAATCCTGAGCGAGTAGACCTGCATACACTCAAAATGCAGGTAAAACATAAAACCACATCAATTAGTTCATCATCAAAATCCGAGATTCAACAAAGCCTTCGCCGAACAGTCGACTAATCCTCCGGCCCGACTCCACTCTACTTACAT
>PYDT01001884.1:0-17016 GCA_004837865.1 Musa balbisiana
CCCCCTCTTTGGTAGAAAGTAATTCTTTCTTTTCCTTGCAAAGAACCCTTTCTGTACCTAAGGGTAGGTTTGATAACCCACTGCAGACGGCATTCTCCACCAATAAGGCGGATACTTCTGATCCTGCTTGGCGAAACGAAGATATTGTCGATGAATGAAGTACGTCTTGTTCATTAACATCCCGGAAATATCCGCCATAGTTAGGGCAGTCAAACAAGACAACCCATAACAGCTCCCGGCGGTTTCCATTTCATTGACCATAGACTAGAGCTACTTTTGATTCTTTGCCATATTTTTTTCTTAATTACTCCGGATTCTTTCATTTTCCATTAAATATCAGTTCCTTCACTAGTACGTTCGCCTACCCGCCAAATACAGATACGCCTCATGAGCTTTTGGCATGGGTTGTTGAATCAATTTTCCATGATGAGTACTGTTTCCTACTCCAGCTCCTCCAATGTCCGATTTTTCCTCCGGCGATAAGGAGCTAAAAGATCCACTACTTTAATTCCTGTTTCAAAGATTGATAATTTCGGTCTCTAACTGTATAAAGGCAGTGCAGGTCTATGAATAGGAGATGTTGTGCTAGTATCTACAGGACTAAATTGATCCCAGGCTCCCCAAGAACTTTTGCAAATTCGCTCCCCCGAGGGTAAGCTCCACCGCCCGGGAACGCTAGAGGAGCTCCCGTGTCAATCACTTCCATTCCTCTCATCATTCCTCTGAGCACTCATATCTTACAGCTCTAACACTCGATTATTCCTAATACTTGTTGTACTCACCGTCACATTAATTTGCTGACCGATAGTATTCGAACCCTTTACTACCAAGCGTTTTATAAAGATTAAGGCATCTTGCCCGGAGGAAAACCACATCCAGTCTTTGGGCCAATAATTTTTAGGCGATACGCCCTATGTGTTGTTCTTCAAGTGTGGGAAACCGCAAAGACTAGAAGGGGTAGGATTGCTGTCTCATAATAATTAAATTAAAGTATTCGAGTGTTTTTGAATATTGCCATGCCAAGTCGAAAAAATGTCCGATAGCAATTATCGGTTAATTCAAAAAGAATAATGGGAAGTTAGCCGGTGATTTAGTTTGGTACCACCCAACCGACTACGATTCAATCGTTTACTCTTCAATGAGTAAATTTTCAAGTTCAGCCAATCCTTCTTTTTTCAAAAGAAATATTAAGTACAATGAATCACGAGTAAGTCTCTTTCATTTCTCGATCTTATAGAAAAACCATCCGTATTTAGATCTATTCTCTATAGAATTCAACCCGAACCTCCATTATGATTCATTATTTCGATCTATTGGCCATTGTTCTTTTTTTTTTTTTTTGAATAGATATTGGATTTCCGCCTATCTATTCTTTATACCCGTTTAGGATGAATTATGCCTAATTTTTCCATCTAGGATTACATATACACATATCCTGTCACAGTGATTTTTCTTATATTTAGAGTCAAATAAAAGGAGATCATTTGATTTTATTTAAACTTGCAAACCAAACATTGGGTTTTGGGTTGCGCCATATCTATCAAAGAGTATACAATAATGATGTATTTGATGAATCAATACAGGTCTAATAATGAACCATTTCATTTTAACATAACATTGAAATTAGTTGTAATATTAGTTTAAATATTTTTTTCTCTTTTTTTTTTTGAAAAATTTTTGTCAAAGGTTTCATTCACGCATAATCTATATCGAGTGACCTTGTCGTTGTGAGAAATTCTTAATTCATGATGTGTAGGGAGGGACTTTATGTCCCACAACATAGACAAAGCAAGTGTTGGATTTAAAGCTGGGTTTTTAAAGATTACAAAGGTACTTATTAGACTTCCTGACTACCGAAGTCAAAGATACTGATATCTGGCAGCATTCCGAGGTACCTCCTAACCTGGTTCCGCCCGAAGAACAGTGGCCTGCGGTAGCTGCCGATCTTCTACTGGTACATGGACACTGTGTGGACTGACTGACCTTACCAGTCTTGATCGTTACAAAGGCGATGCTACCACATCGGGCCGTTGTTTGGGAGAAAATCCATATATTGCTTATTGCTTATCCTTTAGACCTTTTTGCGAAGGGTTCTGTTACTAACATGTTTTACTTGCCATTGTGGTAATGTATTTGGTTTTCAAAGCCTACGAGCTCTACGTCTGAGGATCTGCGAATTCCCACTTCTTATTCCAAAACTGTTCCAAGGCCCGCCCACGGCATTCAGTTTGCAAGAGATAAGTTGAACAAGTATGGTCGTCCCCTATTGGGAATGTACTATTACCAAATTGGAAATTTAATTTTAAAAATAAAATTATATCCTGCAAAAAACTCGGAGCGCGGTTTATGAAGTCCTACGTGGGGAACTTGCATTTTACCAAAGATATGAAACGTGAACTCACCGCCATTTATGCGGTTTGGAGAGATCGTTTCTCTTATTTTGCGCCGAAGCACTTTTTAAAGCGCAGCCGAAACAGGTGACATCAAGGCCATTACTTGAATGCTACTGCGGTACATGTGAATAAATGGATGAAATGGCCATAATGTGCCAGAGAATTAGGAGTTCCTATCGTAATGCTGACTACTTAAACTGGTGGATTCACTGCAAATACTAGCTTGGCTCATTATTGCCGTGACAACGGCCTACTTCTTCACATCCATCGCGCAATGCATGCAGTTATTGATAGACAGAAAAATCATGGTATGCATTTCCGTGTACTAGCTAAAGCATTACGTATGTCTGGTGGAGATCATATTCACGCCGGTACAGTAGTAGGTAAACTGGAAGGGGAACGTGAGATGACTTTAGGTTTCGTTGATTTATTACGTGATGATTATATCGAAAAAGACCGAAGTCGCGGTATTTTCTTCACTCAAGATTTGGTTCTCTATGCCAGTTTTCCCCGTGCTTTCAGGGGGTATTCATGTTTGGCATATGCCTGCTCTGACCGAAATCTTTGGGGATGATTCCGTACTACAGTTTGGCGGAGGAACTTTAGGACACCCTTGGGGAAATGCACCTGGTGCAGGTAAGCTACTATGGTGGCTTTAGAGGCGTGTGTACAAGCTCGTAATGAGGGACGTGATCTTGCTCGTGAAGGTAATGAATTATCCGTGAAGCTAGCAAATGGAGCCCTGAACTAGCCGCTGCTTGTGAAGTATGGAAAGAGATCAAATTCGAATTCGAAACCAGTAGATAAGCTAGATAAGAGAAAAAGATAGTGGTGCATAATTCGTAATGTGCGTCGTTTGGTGCTCCTATTGATTGCAATTAAAGTCGGCCCAATCTTTTCCTAAAAAAAGATTGGGCCGATTGCCGAATAAAAAAAAAAGAATGAGCATTCTAATCTATGCCGTTTGCTATACTATTTTCAATATGTACAATTAACAGATCTACCTATCTATTCCGACAGAAGATCGAACGAACACTCATACTTCTTTGTGTGCGTCTGTTGGATCCACAGGAGTGGATCAAGTCGGCGTGATCCTTGGGATTGGGTTGCGACGTGTTATATCTCCTAGTTTCAGGCCATAGATCAAGCCAAGGGAAAGGCTCCTTTACCCATCTATATATTTCTTTTTCGTTCCATGTTAAAATAGAAACTTAATTATTTGATTATACTGAAAACAAATTCTTTATTCTTTATTTATAGAAATAAACAACTATCTCTATTTTCGATGAGAATTGTACATCACATGGAAGAAAGCTGTGTCTTTCTATTTTAAAATTGAGAAAAAGATTCTATCAATATATATTGAAGTGATACCTCGGCTTCCCACAAAAGAGAATCATTTTACTTTCACTATTTGATTTCTTATCAGAATTAAGCATACGAATCTAATCCTAATCATTAGGAGTGTTTAATTAATAACGAGTAAGTATTAAGAACGAGTAAGTAGTGAAAGAAATGATTATCCATCGAATGTATTGTATTTCATCAAATAGGGGGTAGAAGAACTTCTACATGGGAAAATGTTGGTTCCGTTCGATGTTGTCTAACGAGAAGTTAGAACATAGGTGTGGGCTACGTAAATCAATGGATAGTCTTGATGGTATTGGACATACCAGTAGAAGTGAACAACTATTCTAAAACGATACGAAGAAAAAAGATTCCTAGTTGGAATCATAGTGGTAATTAAGTTTCACTAAATGTGATTCTTTATTTGAAATCAAGGATATTTGGATTTGATCTCTGATGACACTTTTTTAGTTAGGGATAGTAATGTGACAGTTACTCTTTATTTTTTGATATTGAAAATCATATTTTTGAGGTTGACAATGATAGTTCTTTTCTGAGTGACCTAAAAAAAACTTCTAGTTATTTGAGTAGGTGGGTATAAGAAAAAGAATCACTACTATTATCATTACTGTCTGATACTCAATCTAGTTGGAATAATCACATTAATAGTTCATTGATAGTTATCTTCGTTTTGAGTCCGTATTAATATTCTATTTCGGTAGACCAACCCCAATTTACATCAGTGACGTTACTTTTATAACTTCATTTGTACTGAAATAGAAATAGTAGTGAGAGCGGTAGGTCTAGTAAAAGAACGAGAACAATGTCAATGATTTCCATGAAGAAGTAGAATCAGATTTCCATGAAGAAGTAGAATCAGATTTCCATGAAGAAGTAGAATCAGATTTCCATGAAGAAGTAGAATCAGATTTCCATGAAGAAGTAGAATCAGATTTCCATGAAGAAGTAGAATCAGATTTCCATGAAGAAGTAGAATCAGATTTCCATGAAGAAGTAGAATCAGATTTCCATGAAGAAGTAGAATCAGATTTCCATGAAGAAGTAGAATCAGATTTCCATGAAGAAGTAGAATCAGATTTCCATGAAGAAGTAGAATCAGATTTCCATGAAGAAGTAGAATCAGATTTCCATGAAGAAGTAGAATCAGATTTCCATGAAGAAGTAGAATCAGATTTCCATGAAGAAGTAGAATCAGATTTCCATGAAGAAGTAGAATCAGATTTCCATGAAGAAGTAGAATCAGATTTCCATGAAGAAGTAGAATCAGATTTCCATGAAGAAGTAGAATCAGATTTCCATGAAGAAGTAGAATCAGATTTCCATGAAGAAGTAGAATCAGATTTCCATGAAGAAGTAGAATCAGATTTCCATGAAGAAGTAGAATCAGATTTCCATGAAGAAGTAGAATCAGATTTCCATGAAGAAGTAGAATCAGATTTCCATGAAGAAGTAGAATCAGATTTCCATGAAGAAGTAGAATCAGATTTCCATGAAGAAGTAGAATCAGATTTCCATGAAGAAGTAGAATCAGATTTCCATGAAGAAGTAGAATCAGATTTCCATGAAGAAGTAGAATCAGATTTCCATGAAGAAGTAGAATCAGATTTCCATGAAGAAGTAGAATCAGATTTCCATGAAGAAGTAGAATCAGATTTCCATGAAGAAGTAGAATCAGATTTCCATGAAGAAGTAGAATCAGATTTCCATGAAGAAGTAGAATCAGATTTCCATGAAGAAGTAGAATCAGATTTCCATGAAGAAGTAGAATCAGATTTCCATGAAGAAGTAGAATCAGATTTCCATGAAGAAGTAGAATCAGATTTCCATGAAGAAGTAGAATCAGATTTCCATGAAGAAGTAGAATCAGATTTCCATGAAGAAGTAGAATCAGATTTCCATGAAGAAGTAGAATCAGATTTCCATGAAGAAGTAGAATCAGATTTCCATGAAGAAGTAGAATCAGATTTCCATGAAGAAGTAGAATCAGATTTCCATGAAGAAGTAGAATCAGATTTCCATGAAGAAGTAGAATCAGATTTCCATGAAGAAGTAGAATCAGATTTCCATGAAGAAGTAGAATCAGATTTCCATGAAGAAGTAGAATCAGATTTCCATGAAGAAGTAGAATCAGATTTCCATGAAGAAGTAGAATCAGATTTCCATGAAGAAGTAGAATCAGATTTCCATGAAGAAGTAGAATCAGATTTCCATGAAGAAGTAGAATCAGATTTCCATGAAGAAGTAGAATCAGATTTCCATGAAGAAGTAGAATCAGATTTCCATGAAGAAGTAGAATCAGATTTCCATGAAGAAGTAGAATCAGATTTCCATGAAGAAGTAGAATCAGATTTCCATGAAGAAGTAGAATCAGATTTCCATGAAGAAGTAGAATCAGATTTCCATGAAGAAGTAGAATCAGATTTCCATGAAGAAGTAGAATCAGATTTCCATGAAGAAGTATGGATCCGTATTAGGCGAGAAAATGTACTCGTTTGTCGAGTATGCTACTAATCAGATCTCTACCGTCATTTGGTGTGTGTCTTCTGGAGGATCCACGTCATGCAAGAAGGAAGTTTGAGCTTGATGGCAAATGGCTAATATCTTCTGCTTCAGCTAATTCTCAACAGATAAAAAGTTATTCTATGTATCAATTCTTACATCTCCTACAACTGTTGGAGTAACATCCATTTTGGTATGTTTGGGGGTATCATTATTGCTGAACCTAACGCCTACATTGCATTTGCGGGTAAAAGAGTAATTGAACAAACTTAAAAAAGGTAATACCTGAAGGTCCAAGTGTCTGAGTATTTATTCCATACAGGTTTATTCGACCCAATAGTACCACGTAATCTTTTAAAAGGTTTGGTGAGTTATTTCAGCTCCACGGTTTCTTTCCCTTGAATCCAAGTTCAAAATTAAAGTATAGCACGAGTTCGTTATTTATTTGTAGCGAACAAGTATTTAATTCGTCGTAATCAGGTGTTTTCTTGGGTGACAGAAGTGTTTGCTTCCCTCCTTGTAATGCAAAGAAGACAGAGGTGTCTGATAATTTTTATTTTAATATTTTATTATATTTTATTATTCTTTATTTTTATTAGTTTTATATTATTTATAATTCTATTATAAGATAAAGGTATATCCTAATAATAAATATAAAAATTTTTTTAGAATATTTTTAGAATATGAGAATATAATAGTTCTATCTAATCATTTTCTATCTATCATATAGAATTATATTGATATTACTTATTCTTATAATAATAATAATTTATATAATTTTTTAATAATATATTTAGCAATATACAATGGCTTTATATTACTTATAATAGATACTTGATATTACTTATAATAGATATATCATAAGTAATGATATATCATAAGAAGATCTCTTTCTACTAGATAGAAATATTAAAACAGATAGCACTTCTTCATTGAGGCACCTATTCTATGACAGATCCCAACTTAACCCTCTATTTTTGTGCCTTTAGTGGGCTAGTGATTTTCCGGCATTGCAATGGTTTCCTTATTTCTTCATGTCCACAAAAATAAGATTGTCTAGACCCAATGGGACCGAATCTTATCATTTATTTCAACCTGGATGAATAATACAGCTTTTATCTCGTGTAACTATTGGTATGCAATGTGGCTCTTTCCGAACACACAAAAGGAAAGACCTGTTATGCTGATTATGATACTGCAAAATGCATGTATATGTGAATATAGCTGGTTCAACAATGGATTAGTGAATATTTAAATAGAAAGTCATGTATCTAACCATTCCTCTAATGTTTTCACATCAAATATGGCTAGTTGAGAAAGTTTACTTCGGGATCAAGAAAGGTAAAGTAAAATTTATTTGGGTTATTCGCTCAATTCGCAATCTCATTCAACTGGATCTAGTATATATGAAATTGCGATCAGAACATAAGGATAGAACTTTTAATACGTGGTCTCGAAAAACGAGTAAGTTTTGCTGGGCCTGTATCCTGTTTTAGGCTCACTAGGATTCTTGAGTGGTTGGAGCTTCCAGTTATCTTGGTAGGATTTGATATCCGTATTTCCATCGCAGCAAATCATTTTTTTTTCCACAAGGATCGGATGTCTTTCTACGGGATCGGCGGTCTTTCATTAGCCTCGTATTGTGGTGCACAATTTTCGTGGCATGTATGTATCGGTTATACCGATTCGATAGAAAGAAATGAATAGTGTGTATTTTCGCTGGGGATTTCCTGGAATAAATCATCGCATCTTCCTTCGCTTCAGTTATGAGAGATATCCAATCAATCAGAATAGAGGTTAAAGAGGGTCTTTATCCTCGTCGTGTCCTTATATGGAATCAGAGTCCAAGAGCCATTCCCCTTGCTCGTACTGATTATAATTTTACTCCACGAGAAATTGAACAAAGCTGCCGAATTGGGTTGGCCTATTTCTTGCGCGTAACCTTGAAGTATTTTGAAAGAACTGAATGTGAAGAATAAAATTGAAAGAATAATTTGTCTCAAGATGGGGGAAGGAACTTGAACCTATCCGAACAGTAATTTCGTATCCGAATTCATCTTTTAGGCCCCAGATTTGTAATTGATACCCTTTTTTGCTGGTTAGACGTTGAAACATTTCGAAAGAATTAATTGATCCACAGGGGGATGTTTTTTCGTCTCGAAACTCGATTCGTTACTTCAAGTGGTTTTCGCAGTATTCATCGAAGGAACAAATGAAAATAAATTGGTTCAAATTTCCCAATTGAATATCCTGAATAATATTTATTTTCTTTTTTTTCTCTCATTTTCATATCCGAACAGGCTCTATTCTATGTCTATATTCCTTCTAAATTAAATAAAAAAATAAAATTATTACACAATAATAGGAAAGGAATAGACCCAAGGTCAATACCTTGTATACAACTCGTGCTTCAAAGAATACCGATCAGATAGAGTCAACATGAGCAGGTTCATAACATTCAATTCAGCAGAAAAAAAATGAAAAAAATAGAAACATTGCCTCCCTCCCATATCTCGCATCTATAGTATTTTTGCCCGGTTGGGTCTCTCACACTCATTTAATAAATGTCTGGAACTTGGTTATCTATGGTGGAATACCAGCAATGCCGAGCAATGGGGGTGGGTGGGGGGGTTAGGGTCAATCATATTCAAGAGAAAACGTATTCTCTGGATAAGCATCATCACGCCATAATAGAAGAAGCTATCTCCTATTGTGACGTGAACATTATAAATTATTACCCCTTAAACAATCATATTACAAACAACTGGACCTTCATATATTTAATAACCCAATTCAACAATACAATTGAGTCCCCGAGTCACAACACAATGAATATTATCTATTCCATATCATTTTTGTCATTTCTCGACAAATATAATCTGTTTCGCTAATTCTAAGTGGTATATTTTATTCTGATAATGACGAACTCGTCATTTCTTAATTCTTGTGTTCAGGAATTCCTCTATAACTTAAGTGACACAATAAAAGACTTTTTATATGCTTTTAGTTACTGATTTATGGATCGGATTTCACTCGACCCATGGTTGGGACTAGATGATCGGTTCGGTCTACAACGATTTTGGATTGATCATAACGATCAAATTATATCTGGTCTTTTTTCCACTTTTCCATTATTCTAGATTACAATTGTGAATATTTGACTTCCTTTTTTTAAATCGTGGATCTCCTTCGGCTTGTATAATTTATGCATTTCAATAATGAATAAGAACCATTTTATCTTATTATATCCATCAAATCAGAATCTTTCTTCGTGTATAAAGAAAGTATTTTCAATTTACTTAATTCTTTATACTTTTCTGTTCAATTATTCGTCTATATTCCAGTACAATTATTCCATTAACAATGACAGACTCTGTAGAGGGAACTATACTAGCTACCTATTAATTTATATTGTAAAATTCCGGATCCAAGATTGGACATGCAAAAATAAAAATACTTTTTCTTGGGTAAATGGAAAGATGCCTCGATCCATTTCTGTATCGATCATGATATATGGTACTACCTCGGGCATTCTATTTCAAATCATACCCATTTTTGCGTCAGCAGGTGATGAAAACCCGCGAGAAGCACGGACGAATTGTATTTGCCCATGCCATTTAGCTAAAACCCGGGGATATTGAATTCCGCAAGCTGTTCTTCCTTGCTACTTATTGAGCAGTTGTTCGAATACCTTATGATAAGCAACTGAAACAAGTTCTTGCTAATGGGTAAAAAAGGGACCTTTGAATGTGGGGGCTGTTTCTCATTTTACCGACGGATTCGAATTAGCCCCCCCTTGATCGTCTTTCTCCTGAGTTGAAAGAAAAATAGTAAATCTTTCTTTTCCGAGTTATCGTCCCAATAAAGAAAATTTATTGTGATAGGGGCCTGTTCCCTCAAAATATAGTGAAATCGTCTTTCCATTCTTTCCCCCGACCCTGCTACGAAAAGACGTTCCCTTCTTTAAAATATCCCATATACGTAGGTGGGCACAAGAAGGGGTCCGATTTATCCTGATGGTAGCAAAAGTAACAATACAGTCCTATAATGCTACATCAGCAGGTCTAGTAAGCAGAATAGTACTAAAGAAAAAGGGGGATATAATAACATCGTTGCTGCATTCGATGGACACAAGTGGTTGATATTATACCTCCAGGACCAGAAACTTCTTGTTTCAAGGGTGAACCATAAGCTTTGATCAACCATTACCAAGCAATCCAATGTGGGAGGCTTTGGTCAGGGAGATGCCGAAATGTGCTTTCAAGACCCATTACGGTCCAAGGTCTTTTGTTCTCTTGGCCTCTTTTACTTTTGGCACAAGTTTTTTGGTTCTTAAAAGAAACAGTTTAAAAGTTTCAATTGTACGAAATGAAATTTCGAGGGTTCAGAGATTCCTTAACATCAGTTTGGTAAAAAGCGCCGATTTTCTTGATCCATAAATTATGTATGTCAAAAAAACTGTAAACCTTTTTGGTTGCTTGTTTATACTTTTTTTTTTCGTTTTGCGGGATGTCTGGAATTCATTACTTGTATCCTATTCTTTTAATAGACAATAGACATACAAAGAAAAGAATACAGAGCAAGGATGGGAAAAATGAAAAAAGAAATCTTTTAGGAGGGATTACTATCTTACGAGTCTTCTATTCGACACAAGAAAAGGGCGGAAATCCTTTTTCTTGTGTCGTCCGTATATCGAAATAATAATTATTTTTCTCCTGTTCGTCAAAGCTTACCATTCCTTTCCTTCTTTTTCCGGGTCACCAGAACTCTTTTGGTTAGATTCATAGGAAGTTGTGACAAACAACAAGAGAGACAGATTAGGGGAATAATTGATTGAGCAAATAGAACTTCTTCAATTAACTTAAACTTTAACCTCTTATTTGCGAATTATTCAGGAAATTATTCAAACCCAAATTATATTATAGAGTTTTATAGAGTAAAGTCTATTAGTATTTTTTATATAGAAATGATATATTTAGTATAGAATGATTTGCAGTATGTCTCATGCGTAGAAATCTATATAATATTGTATATGCAGAAGATCCATTGATTCTCTTTTCTGTTTCTTCATAAGAGTTAATCTTATGGAGGAAAGGAAGAACAGAACTTGACTCCATCAATAGATTCATTCTTCAAAAACATTATTAGAACAAAAGAATAGAGTGGTTTGAAACATCATAGCCAAGGAATCCGTTTTGTCATTTCATTTCTACGATATAATATGTTGATTATTTGACTGGCCATTTTATGTTATGAATAGGATCAAAATCTTCCTACGTCTATAGAGTAAGAAAAGAACTCAACGGGACCTTACCTCCTTTGTCTAATTAGAGCGATAAGGTCCCGTTGAGTTCTTCTTACCTTCATGTCTACAATCCGGTTTATCCGATACTAGAGAGATAACCCAACCCAGAAGATGAACCGTAAATAAACACCTGATTAACCGATCACTAGGAATACCAGTTACAGTACCACCACCAAGAGGCAATCCTTCCATTAAGTATCGGCCATTTTCCCCTACTTTCCTCCACAGTTCTCAAATGGTCATGCAGAGACAAAAACAGTCATGGATAATTATGAGGATGGTATCTTTCGCGAATGGGATAAGAGACTTCCTACTATTCTCTTTCTTCTTTCTTTCAATGAAGAAATATTGGAAAATAAAAGCAAGTCAAAAATTAGTAATAAACCCCAGTATAGACGTACGATTCCAATTCAACATTTTGTTCATTCGGGTTGATTGTGTCCTAGCTCTATAATTAAAAATAGGTTTTTTCGTTGATGAGACTGCAGTGCTGATATTTCCCCAAAAAAGAAACGGTAGGTACAGCTAGTCCTGAACAGCCACCATCGCACTGTAAAATTTGATAGTTCGATCCTATGGGATTGGGGGGCCTCCTAAAAGGATTTACTAAATTCCTCAAGTTGTTCCAAAAATCAACGGCTCGGTTATCAATGAATACCTTTCGGCTCTCTGTAAATACCTCGTTTGGCCGAGGACTTCCAAACACGTCCGTAAGCTAACCCTACTGACGAATACAACCCGCAATGATAGGAATGTAATAGTAATGCAGAAATCCCAGTATCGAATACTGGTACTAATATCAGCAAAAGAACGTTCTCCCGTGCTTCCATCATTTGAGCTCCACAAATTTTTGTACATTCAAAAAGGGAATCGATTCCTTGAAAGATGGGATCAGTAAATGGAAAACTCCTGATCTTGCTCTTTGTGAGATCGTCAATTTTGTACCAAAGGTTTATTTCAAGTATACCGAATCAGTATAGCTATCGCTTCCTCTGGCACAGCAACGCAGTCTCGATCGGTACCGAAATCTACATATTTCCTTTTTCTTCTATTTTTTTGTTCCTTGTCTATGCATAACCTATGTTATTGCAATAGTCAATAGAACAAGTCCTCCAAATCCTTATAAGAATTTCCATTATTGGATTCTAAAAAAGTAAGATCTTGGAAAAGCGTGAATCGATGGTTTCTAATAATGTACTGAAGCCTATTTAGAAATTCACTATGAACATATTATAATATTCACACAATTCATTCTATGTATGCGAAATCTATAATAAACCCATTCTTGGTTTAAAAGTGTTTTTTTGTTCAAATCTTTTTATTTCAAGTATTGGTTGTGTCGTATATACAATAAATTATACTGTAATAAAATCCAATAGTAATACTATATTAGTGAAAGAAACGCATATACTATAGTAGTGAAGAAACAGAACCCAGTTGGACAATCATAGTCCGTGAGTGGCAACCGTTATTGTATTAGATCCAAAAACAAGGTTCTTTCTGACCAAACTAGAAGTATGGAACTCCATGATTATGGAATACATAATAAGAATCTAAAAGCTAATGAAGTTGTTCGTCTTTGATCGCGTTGGACCTGAAAAAAAAGAATAAAATATAAAAATTAAAAATAAAGTAAAGGTTTTATTTTTTTCGATAGATCGTGGGACACCTTTTTCTTTTAATTCTAAAGATTATTTTATGGGCAATTAAGCACCTATTAGTGGATCTGAGTCATGACTTTCAATAAATAAGAAGTAAATAGGATCAGTGCCGTCGTTCCAAAAAAGATTAGATCCCATTGAATAAAGGAAATGATTAAAATGTAATTTTTCAATCCAATTCTTTTATTCCAAAATTACTTTAAATTACTTTATATTTTATTTAATCTTTAATTGTATTTAATATTAATTTAATAGTTAAGTAATATCTATAAGTAATTACGTTTTGAATGAAGTTACAACGCCAGTCTTAGTACTATTACTTTTACTTATACTTTATATTTTACTTACTTTTACTATTACTTTATTCACCGCCACCTCACAAATTCCACATGAATCTTGATCCGATTCAGAGGATCGTCAATGTCACAGCCGATGATCAATTTTTCTACCTATGTCACTCTTAGTAGTCTTATCTATAATGACTGATGGATCATAAATGTTCAATTGCACATAAACTATTCTGGTCAATTGATTTTTTCTGCCGTCGTATTTTGAAAACTGGAAACTTGGTAGTTGTTTTATCAACAGATGTAGCAAAAGAACTATCGCTTAGCTCTTTCATGCTTACGTAACGAGTTTATTTCGGTTTTCTACTGCCTGCTTTAACTATAACCTCGCTCTATTCATTGGTTTTGAACAAGATACGACTTATTTGAAATGAAATTGCATTAAAAATTGATAAAAAAAAAAAACGAATATTTCCTCTGAGATTCCGGGTATTCTATGGTTCTTTCTCACATCAATTGCCAATTCTTGGTCATTGAGATCACGGATAATTGAGATTATATTTAGGGATAGATCTTACCTTTCTGTTATCCGCCTTAACAAACCGAAATGATTGAAGTTTTTTTTTCTATTTTGGAATCGTCTTAGGTCTAATTCCTATTACGTAGCAATTATTTATTCGTACGCATATTTACAATAATAGCGTGGTGATCAGTTGACCTTTGATTGATTAATATTTCTTCTTTTTTGATTGACCTCCTGCCGGAAGAGGTCAAATTCCAAGTTTTCAAGTTTACCATTCACTTTTTTTGTTTTGTTAATTCTTTTATTGTGATTCGACATCAATACCGAATCACGCTCTGTAGGATTTGACCCACGACATCGGGTTTTGAGACCCGCGTTCGACCTACGAACTAAGAGCGCTTTCTTATCCTATGACAAGAAAGAGTACGAACTGTCCTGTAAAGAAAAGTAATTTTTCACCCCCAATACTTCTGCATACATAAGTATGCAAGACCAGAGATTATCTTCATTTTAATCGCTCTCAATGAATCCCTCGTTACTGCCCATGGGAGAAGTCTATGTAGTATGACAGATTTGAACCCGTGACATTTGGTCCCAAACAAAACGCGCTACCAACTGCGCTCATCCCTTTTCAATTGTTGTACAGTTCATTGTACAAATCCTGGCTGTTTTCCATATCGTCATTTTCTCCTCCTCTATATACCATTTTTCTTTCATTTCTTCTTTTTGGTTTTTGGTTTCATACAATAAAAGAATTTATATACACGAACCCTAACGTAATAAAAAAGTTAATATGTATCAGTAATGCCATGAACAAGGGATAGATTTTTTTTTCTTTTACAAAAAAAGAAAAAAATCTCTTGCTTCATTGTACATATCTATTTTAGTTAGAATCCTGTTTAGTTTAGGAATTCGGTTAAACAATACAATGCTGAACTACAGCATCTGACCATAATGTCATTACAATCTATAAAAGAGGAGGATTTCAATGCGAGATAAAAACTAGTCTCCGTGCACCTGTGCTAAGTACTCATGGTTTGTGGCTTTAGCAGTCCTCTGGATAGAAATTAATCGGTTATTGCCGGATGCCTTGTCATTCCCCTTTTTTTAATTCTAGTTATGATGATATACGAAGAATGAATAATTAGAGATACAAGTCCACGTGACTAAAATTTCTAATTTCGCCCCGTTTTTCATTCTTTATGATAGGACGGAAAGAAAAAAGGTATTGAACCTCAGCAAATTTGGTAGACGACGATCCGAATCTTGGAGAACAGAAATGAAAATGTGGATCCGTCTACGGCGAGTTTCCACTAATATAGATAGAAAGAAGATATATTAACTTAAATCATAATAATAAATATTAATAAAATATTGAGAAGTAGGATATGAACAATTGAGTATGAGTTAGAAAGAAATGTATTATTTATTATTACTCATAATTATTACTTTTTATTCTATTACTTTATATTCTTATTCACATTTGTTACTCAATTAATATATATTAAATTATCTATGACTTATCATTATATAATAAATGATAAATTGCAACGAAAGAGCTTAGAAATGCCATTTCTAGTTAGTAACTCTATCGATTTTTTTTTGTTCTTTTCTTCTTCTTCAGCTCGGATCGTAAAATAGAAAGAGTTCAGCGCTCCAAAATTCAAGAGTTCATGGCCAAGGTAAGATGTCAGAGTCATGTTATTTTGGAATGTACCAGTTGTGCCCGAAATGAGGTCAATAACGATCGCCAGTATGTCTAGCTATATTAACTCAAAAGAATCGACCCATACCCGAGTCGATTAGAATTGAAAAAATTTTGTCGCTATTGTACAAGGCAACGATTCCTGGAGACATAAAGAATAGATCGAACAAACCGGTGTGCGCTCTCGCCAAGGAAGAGGAAGAACTTAACATCTATTTAACATATAATAATATACATAATGTATACAATCAAAGCCTATTTTGGTCGGATCTGACTGAAGTGAAAAGAAATAAAATTTAGAAAAAGGAATAACCATGGATAAATCCCAGCAATCTTTTCGTAAATCCAGGCGATCTTTCGTAGCCTTTTGCCCCCAATTGGATCGGGGGATCGGAATCGATTATAGAAACAGAGTTTATTAGTCGATTTATTAGTTGCTCAAGGAAAAATATTATCTTGCGGTTGTAGATTGACTTTGAAACACACGATTAATTACTATTGCTATAACGCCCGCCGTACTTATCTTGGTTACCTTTGCTTAATAATGAAAACAATTTTGAGAGAGCCGAGTCTATCCCGAACTACTTTCCTAAACCAAAAAAAATCCGACAACTCTTCCAATTGACCTCAAACTCCAATTGTAACTCAAGCTCAGATTGATGTTTTGTTCGAAAAAGGCCTAAATCTAGAGTGGGTTTCCTGTGTTATAAGAAACAAAATGGAGAAACTTTTTGTATTGAACCGATTTCGTTTCATTCCTATACTATCTTAATTTATTTTATTCTTTTTCCCCGGGTTTTCCTTCTCCTGGAAGTCTGTTTCAATCTCCTGTACTGTCATCGTTTCTGCAGCCTTGAGCAGCAACTTAGAGGAAGGAACCCCTATAGATTTCAGATGCCGATCCCTACAGAGATTAACCCCAAGCTTCAATCGCAAGGTTCTAACAATTCCTTCCGCCAAGTTGCTTGCTCAACTGCAAAAAGATTCACTATTGCTTATCACAGAGGAGGAATACATGGCTATTTATAGGGTGCTAAACCTTAACTCCTAATAGGACTCCTACTCAAGTCTCCTACTTCTAACTACTCCCATATGACTCCTACTCAAGACATATCCACTTCTACCACTCCAGTTCTTCCTTTAAATTAACCACCATACCTTGCTGGCCTCTTTACCTCTTTAAGGGGTCAGCTTATTTTATGTTTTACATGAATGTCCCTCTCAATTAGGTACTCATCCTAGCTAGAGTCCTACAGCCCCGCCCCTCTTGCAATC
>PYDT01000477.1:0-17014 GCA_004837865.1 Musa balbisiana
ATGATCAGTTTACACGATTACATGCCTTAATAACATATTGACAATTATGTGTTTTGGATACAAAATTTTTCAAATAATAAGCATCGTTTTAGCTTCATGATTGTGTTTGAAATCTTATATCAAACTGTGTCCGAATGCAGGAAAGTGTTAAATTGTCATTTTCGATTTTCTTTGATCCTACGCTGCATTATTCCTTCCACCTAATGCAACTTTATAAGCATGTCTATTAGAGTTTCATATTCATATCATTGATTTTTGAATATAAGCTCCATTAGCAAATGCATCTCTTATAACTTATCATGTGAAAAATATTTTTTTTTGAGAATGGATTTGATGACTAATTCTTCTTATAATCTTCTTAAAAGGGAAGATTTTTTTTAGCAGGATTTGATTTACATATTATTCTTGCTCATTGTAAAAATGAAATGTATTTAATCTCTTATAATTTAACTTCATTCGCGCAATCTCACAAATGCTTTCTCATTCATGCAAAAAGATACTACCAAATAAAAAGGAAGAAGTATCTCCATGTCAGTTTCTTTGAGATGTTTGTGATAATTGTAGCCTAATCGCTCATTGTTGAAAAATGATATGAACCTAGTTCTGCATGAATCATTTACCCACTTAGTTTAAAATTTGCTAGATCGTTCTCCCTTTTTGTTAATGACAAAGCGGGAGAAATATTGAATTTGATGTTATGAGTGCATATTCGAATTTGAATTATGTTAAGATATCAAAAGACTTGCATCGAATATATGGTAAATTGATGATAGAAATTGCTATGACGCCATATTTGCTTATGCCATAGATCATCATGTAAATATCAGAACTTTGCATCGCAATTTTTCATGTCAATCTTCCTTGCCAGCTATTCTTGCATAAACCTGAAATGGCTTGCGTTATGTTTAAGAATCAAAAGCTTACATCACAATTTTCTATGTGATGATCTTACCATAGGATGAATTGTACCATTATATCATCAACTTGAAATGTAAGACTTGAAAATGGATGTCAAGCCTTGACAACATTATCAGAGAGATACCATAATAAATCCCTGATGGATATTGATAAGGTTAAACAATCTTAACTTATCAATATGTCTGTGATCAAAGGCTTTGAATCAAGAATAACTTATCTCAGTATGGCATATAGGTAGGAGCGTTAGGGTTAACTCCGTTTTCAATTGATTGTCATCATCAAAAAGGTGATTGTTGAATCTCGGATTTTGATGATGAAGTCCAATTGTCATTTGTTATTCGATTCATACATTGAGATAGTTGCATGATTTAACTCGTGAAAGTAAGACAGCAGCAGGAGTTGCTTGGATCAAGACTATGAGCACGTGGGAGTTCGAGAGTTCGACTGAATCAGGACGCTCGTCGGAGGTTCTACTTGACAAATTGAGAAGCCAGGAAGCTTGCAAAGAAGCTCATCCGAACTTGCCAAGTGTATCATAGCAGTCCATAGTTTTTGCTGGAAGTCCGCCGGAGCATCGCCGATGTTCGTCCGGATTTCGTTTGGAAGTTCGTCCTAATCTCGCCGGAAAAGTGATTAACGAACCGGAGCACAGCTACATTATAAATGTCTTAAAATATCATGTAGTATGATGATTATCTTATACATGGGAGGTGATCCCATTAACTTACCTTGGGACAATTTGGTCCCTTGAAAGACCCAAATTGGGCCCGAATGGATCAGCCCATTCTGACCCAATTTCCTAGCGTGCGTGGCACCACCAGAGCTGATTCTCCAGGAAAGCTGGGCGGTGGAACCGCCCATGTCAAGTGGTGGCACCGCCCTGGGTTCGGTCTTTGATTAGCTGGGAATGGACCACCCTGTCAAGCGTAGTACCGCCCTATTATGGCGGTAGTACCGCCAGGACCCCGGAATTCTGGAATACCCTTTTTGAGCTCCACATTCAAAACCAGTTTAGGGCCTCTATACTACCCCACCATTTCATGCATGAAAGGGCACCGAAACTTAGCATTTATTCTAAGATTGAGATCTTAAAAGTGTTATAAAAGGCTAGAAGTTTCTTTTCGCCTCTTTCTTCTAAGTTTTGATCATTCAAGAGAGGAGTGAAAAATCTGTAAGGGTTGTCTCCTAAGCCTGTCAAAAGAGTAAGCGATAAAAGGTGTTGGGCCTTCGCTTATTGAAGGGAAGGCCTCTAGTGTAGTTTCGGTGACCCTCATCTGAGGAGGAAGCCAAAGTTGATGTAAGTCAAGATTGACCGACCACTCTAAATCTCGGTTTGCATTTACATTTTGTTTCTCTATCTTAACTGCAATAGCCTCCATAGCTTACTTTAACTACACTTTCGCTTGATCTTAAGTTAAAGGAATTTCCGAATTGGCTTTCATACCAAATCATTTTAATCGTACGAACGTCATTTTAAATCATTGAAAGTTTTCCCGCTGCACTATTAACCCCCCCCCTCCTCTTAGTGCTCTTGATCCTAATAGAGGCCACCGGCATCCACTATCGGTCTTCCTTCATGGGCGAAGACTAACTACACCCTTTTACACCTCTCTTGGTCCTCATTTTCACGGGTTTCAGGAGAACATCCCTATATAGCCTCACATCCTCACTTAAACATAATTCTAATCTTAAAGTAGATGAGGGGATCTCTCAGTGATTGTAAATAGTTTTTTCTCACTTTAATCTCTCTGTGATTGTATATGTTAACCAGGATGATGAGGGATATTTATAAGCCTCAAGTTGATTTAAATTTGGAGCCTAAAAACTTCTCATCCTAGGTTTTCTGGGTACAGCTGCTAATCATAGGTGCCCGACAATCCATCACATGAGTGATGCCACGTGTGACTTGACACGGAATATTTTTTACTTATTATATTTTGACATTTATCACTTTATATTAACTATGGCATATATGCATGTTTATATATATTGTGATGTCCTTGGATTTGTGCAATGGGATTGGATCGTGATGAGATCACGGTAATGAGATCGACTTCACCTTTAAACACATATCCTAAATAATCCCGGTCATAGGTTACTCGAGAGGGACATCGAGATATCGGAGATATTGGTGTGTTGTATACCTGTCTATATGATGGATTGTAGTTGGTCTCATAGCTGCTGTGTGGGGACCCTAGGGATACAATACAGGTGCTCATTGGAGAAATGAGTTTCACTGATTGATCCGCTTACGGAATGTTGGATGGTTGATGATGCCTCATTGTTAGACAGCGATTTCCGTAATCCTAATGGTGTACTGGTCCTTAGACTTGAGATATCAAGGATGTTCCTATATAAGTGCTCCACTCTTTGATACCAGACTTATAGGTTTGGATGTCCTAGATCTAGCTAGTACAACTGGTCATTGGGAGTGGTAGCCAACTTTACGAGGGCTATTAAGTGTCGATAGAGGATCATCCACTCTCGGCGTCATGAGAGGAATTTTCTATATGTTCTTACTCAAACAAATCCTTGGTCAAGGTTAGTCAGATTGAGAGAGAAAGAGTTCTCTAGGAGAATTCGATTAGAGCGAGACTCGAGTAGATACTGTATGGGTCTGACAGCACCATACCTGGTATACAGTCTCTGGGATATTAGATGGATGAGGGACTATAGGTACATAGTAACTGAGGATAAATAGGTCCAATGGAGTTGATTCCCCTATATCGTCTGGAGAATACGGTGTAGTGGCCTAGTACGTTCGTAGTCGATGAGTCGAGTGAATTATTATGGAGATAATAATTCACTGAGCTAGAAGGAGTTCTGACAGATATGACTCATGGCCGACTCAATATTGGGCCTAGAGTGTCACACACATATGGTAGGCGTTGGATGAGTAAAGGTTCGGATATGAGATATTCCGCCAGAGCCCCTATTTTATTGGATATCCAATAAGCCCCTGAATTATTGGATCCCATGGACGAGATCCAATAAGAGCCCATGAGAGATTATTGGATAGAGATCCACTAATCTAAAAGACTTGGGTAATTGGATGCTGATCCAATACCCAATAGGGAGGATCCATCAGGTTTGATAGGGGACCTTTATAAATATGAGGGATTCAGTGGTTCATAGGCCAGAGTCTTTGCTTGCCTCTCCTATTCTCCTCTCCCCTCTCCACCTCAGAGCAGGCCTGGAGTTGTTGAGGAGCACCGTCGCAGCCTTACTATGTGGATCACTGCTAGAGAGGAGGACGCTTGACCTCCTTCACCCTCTCCTAGAGATCTGTAAGGAAACAGGGATATACGATCTCCCTAGCGTAATACACCTATTCTATATGTAGTTTATTTCGTGGATTTTTACATATCAATCTTCGCATGACGATGAACATCTTTTTGGGAAATTGGGGATTTTGTTTCTTGTTCTTCCGCTGCGCATGTGATGTCGCCCCCAAGATTTCCCAACAATGGTATCAGAGCAGGTTATTCTTCCGCTATGCATGATTGGTTTTGACTTGTGTGTATTGTGTTAAAAAGAATTTTGACGTCAAAATCGTTGACGCAAAAAGCGAAAAAGGGCAGCAACTGTTGCTGCCCTTGCTGCCGTCGCAGATGGCAGCGTTGCCATCTGCATGCAGACAGTCGTGTGTAGGCAAGCCCCTTGTAGCGGCGCCCGCAAGGAAGGCCACAAGCATGGCGCCACCAGAGCGGGCATTGCGCCCGCGATCGTCGCCTGTGGGTGTTGGACCCGCGGCAAAACCGCCCGTGGAGGCCGCAGCGCCCGCGGCGCCCGCCAGGGGGCGCCCACCTACAGGGCAGCGCCCCACCCCCCGCGACACAGGCCGCCGCCGGTAGGGTGGCAGTGACGGTGGCAGCAGCATGGGAGAAAGGGATTAGGGTTTTTCTAGGCAAAAGATAGTTTTGGCCTCTTAGAATTAAGAAATTCCCAGTTCTATCCTTTTATCTAAATTACAAAAATACCCCTCAGAATTCAAAAAATACTCTACATGTCCTTATTCAAAAATATTAATTAATTAAAAGTTTAATTGATTATTATTTTTTATTATCTAGTAGTCCTACATGATAATGAGTTATTACATGTAATGTATAATGTGTAGACGGATGATCATGGACCATGTGATGTGTGTACTTATGATTATTATTGGGGCCCTGCAAGCCTCCATTATATTCTCATTCTATTGTCGAGTCTGCGTGCGTATGATTAAGTTGTAATCACATGAGGAGACATAGCGGGAATGTGGATGCGATAACGGGACCCCACGAGATGGACGATTGCAATGCATGGAGATACATCAAGATGTCGACAAAACCGACGAGGACGAGATGGATGATCATAGGGCATGGAGATGCACTATTGCACACATAAATCTTGATGTGAGTGATTAGGCCTACTGGCTCGGGCTTGATCGCATTAGGTTGTGGTCTATGATCATATGGTGTGATTGTTTTTATATCTACTAGATATGTATATATATTTACATGTGATGTAGATATATATTAATATATATATGTGTGATATGTCATATTAGGAGACCAAAATGATAAAGAAACCTCTCTCTCTCTCAATAATATTAAGTCGGTAAACGTGAGGCAATTATATTGACCCACGTGGCCTTCCATCATTATAGGTAGGAACCGATTCCCGGTGTTGGTTGAGTTGGTCGAGTCTCTCGAGGCTCACATATATCGCAATTCACTATCTTATCTACGACATAAAGATTTCACTGATGACCCAAGGACACGATATGCTTAGTCGAGTCCCTCGAGGGTATATCATCGAATCAGCTCATCTTGTAATGATGATGTTGACTTAACCGAACATCATGGTTGGTCGAGTCCCTCGAGACCATGGTGATTCGGAGGCCGAACAGGAAGGGAATCACAAGTTGTGATCAGCAATAGTTGTCTACCTTTTGGGATTAGTGTGATTGGTCGAGTCCCTCGAGATTACACTAAGACGCTGATTGGATTCTGATCCCCACTAGAAGTTTGCCGGAGACTTTCATTTCAAGTGTTGAGGGTGTCGTGTGACTTGCTAATAAAATAGTGGGGAGCATATTAAGATAGAAGTTCATATCTTGATTGTTTATTTCTTGCAAAATCTGCATGTTATTCATTTCTATTATATCTTTATTTTCAAAAAATGTCACTTTCAAATCCTTTACGTGGCATACTTGATGTCAACCGCCTCACTTGTCCAAATTATATGGATTGGCTTCGTAACTTGAGAATTGTTGTCACGGAGAAAATCACGTACGTCTTTGATACAGTGATGCTTACGCCCGAGGAAGGGGCAAGCGAGGATGAGCTCGCTCACTACGTGAAGTACATTGATGACTCCACTCTTGTTTAGTGTTACATGTTAGGCTCTATGACTCCTGAGTTACAAAGACAACATGGAAAGATGGATATCAGATCCATTCTCCTATATGTTCGTAAATTGTTTGAGGAACAGGGAAGGACTCAGTGATATGCGATATCCAAGAGCCTCTTCCGTGCTAGGATGACTGAGGGGACACCGATTTAAAACCATGTCCTAAAGATGATTGAGTGGATAGAGAAACTCACAAGTCTAGGAATAGTCCTAGAGGATAACTTGTGTGTGGATATTGTGCTTGAGGTGACTCTCCCAGAGCTCCTCAATATGTTGAGGGTGGCAGAGAGTACTTAAGAAAGAGAAGCTAATTCTCTAAACTAGTGAGACTAGAAAGAAAAGAAAAGTAGAAAAGTCCCTTAAGAAGGGCAAGGGCAAGGGCAGACTAGGTAAAACAAAGGTTGTTAAGAAAGACCCGGCAAAAAAGAAAGGTCAGTGCTTCCACTATGGCAAAGATGGGCATTGGAAGAGGAACTGCAAAGAGTACCTTGCAGAGAGGGTGAAATAGAAGCTTGGAGAAGCTTCAGGTACATTTATGATCAGTCTCCATTTATTAGACTCTTATGATAATACATAGGTATTTGATACTGGTAGTGCTTATTATATATGCAATTTGTTACAGGTTCTAGCAAGGCCTAGGAGATTGGAGAGAGGCGAGATAGAACTCAAGATGGGCAATGAAGCAAAAGTTGTAGTAGGTGTTGGTGAGGTCACCCTACATCTGCTTGGTGGAGCTATTATTGCATTAAATGGATGTTATTTTGTTCCTTCTATTATCAAAAACATTATCTTCATTTCATATTTAATAATTAGTGGATATAAATTAGTTTTTAAGAACAATAGTTGTTTGATATTATTAGATGACGAGATCATCACGAAAGAAACATTGCATAATGGTTTGTTTATGCTAGACACTATTCCACATATCATGAATGTAAGTGTGTGTAAGAGGAAACGAGATGAGGTGAACAGTACATACCTATGGCATTGTAGGCTAGGTCACATCTATGAAGAAAGGATTCAAAAGTTGCTAAAGGATGGATATCTAATCCATTCGACTATGAGTCATATGCAACTTGCAAGCCTTGCCTTCATGGAAAACTAACCAACTCTCCATTTAGTGAAACTGGATAGAGAGCCACTGAGCTGCTGAAACTCATACATAGTGATGTATGTGGACCCATGTTAACTCATGCTATTGGTGGTTACTCCTACTTCATTACCTTTACTGATGATTTCTCAAGGTATGGATATATGTACTTAATGAAGTACAAGTCTGAGGCCTTTGAGAAATTCAGACAGTATAAGAATAAAGTGGAGAACCAGACTGGAAAGAGTATCAAGACTCTTTGATAAAATCGAGGAGGTGAGTACTTAAGTACAGAGTTTACTCAGTTCCTCAAGAACCATGAAAGGAGAAATCGTACGCTGTTAGACATGATACGGTCCATGATGAGTTTCGTTGACCTACCCATGTCATTCTGAGGATATGCCCTAGAGACCGCAACTTACCTTCTGAACAGAGTTCTAACTAAGTCAGTAGCGTCTATACCATATGACATATGGAAAGGGAAGAAGCCCGATCTTAAAATTGTTAAGATTTGGGGCTGCCCTACCCACGTTAAAGGACACAACCCCGATAAGTTGGAATCGAGGATAGAGTGGTGCAAGTTTGTGGGATATCCTAAGGAAACTTGTGGTTATTATTTCTATCATCTCAAAAACCAAAATGTCTTTGTAGCTAAGAGAGTAGTGTTCCTTGAGAAGGAACACATTCTTGGTGGAGAGAATGGGAGCATGATAGAGTTGAGCAAGGTTGGAGAACCTAACTCAAGCACCACTCTACAGCCCGAGTCTGTTCAAGTACCTAATACACAAGTTCCAACTTTATGTAGGTCCAACAGAGAATCCCATCCTCTTAAGAGATATGTGGGACATATTAGAGGAGAGGATGTTGAGGATATTGATCCTCAGACCTACGAGGAGGCTATTATGAGTATAGACTCTGGGAAGTGGCAAGAAGCCATGAATTCGAAGATGGATTTGTTAGGATCAAGAGCACTAAGAGGGGGGGGTGAATTAGTGCAGCGGAAAACTTTTGACGATTAAAACGACGTTCGTACGATAAGAACGATTTCGGTATGAAAGTCGATTCGGAAATTGCTTTAACTTAAGATCAAGCAAAGTGCAGTTAAAGCTATGGAAGTAATTGCAGTTAAGATAGAGAACAAAATGTAAATGCAAACCGAGATTTAGAGTGGTTCGGTCAATCTTGACCTACATCCACTTTTGACTTCCTCCTCCGATGAGGTCACCGACGTCCACTAGAGGCCTTCCTTCAATAGGCGAAGGCCAACCACCCTTTTACAGTTTCACTCCTTTTGACGGGCTTAGGAGACAACCCTTACAGATTTTTCACTCCTCTCTTGAATGATCAAAACTTTGAAGAAAAGAGGGAGAAGAACTTCTAGCCTTTTACAACACTTTTAAGCTCTCAAAAATCTCAGAATAAATGCTAAGTTTCGGTGCCCTTTCATGCATGAAAGGGTGGGGTTTATATAAGCCCCAAACTGATTTGAATTTGGAGCTCAAAAATATCATATCCCATGTTTTCGGGGTCCTGGCGGTACTACCGCCATAAATGGGCGGTACTACCGCCTGACAGAGCTCGGAGACTGAGCTCGGGCGGTACCACCGCCTATCAGGGGCGGTGCTACCGCCCAGTCCTCACTCGGAGACTGAGCCAGGCGGTGCCACCGCCTAACAGGGGCGGTGCTACCGCTCACCCAGTCTCACTCGGAGACTGAGCCCAAGCGGTGCCACCGCCCAGCCTCACTCCGAGACTCAACTGCTGGGCGGTGCCACCGCCGACCCAGGCGGTGCCACCGCCGGCCAGGGAATCTGGGTCCGAATAGGCTGATCCATTCGGCCCAATTTGGGTCTGTCAAGGGCCCAATTGCCCCAAGATTAAGTTAATGGGATCACCTCCCATTTCTAACTTAATCATCATGCTAACTACGATAATTTTCAAGACATTTACTGCAACTTGCTCCGATGCGTCAATCGCTTCTTCCGTCGAGCTTCCGGCGAACTTCCGGCGATCATCCGACGAACCCTCGGCGATGCTCCGGCGGACTTCCGGCAAACTCCTGGACTTGCGACGATCCACTTGGCGAGTTCCGATGAGCTTCTTTGGCAAGCTCCTAGACTTCTCGATTTGTTTCCAGTAGAACCTCCGATGGACCGTTCGGACTTCCGTCGAACTCTCGAACCCCCAACGTGATCATAGTCTTGACTTCAGCGCAACTCCTATTACATGTCTTACTTTCATCGTAGTTAATCCGCACACTTATCTCAACATATGGATTAGATAATAAATGACAATTGACTTCATCATCAAATCCGAGATTCAACAATCTCCCCCTTTTTGATGATCACAATCAATTGATAACGGAGTTAACTTTAACTCCCCCTATCTATATGTCATACTCAAGATAAGTCATTCTTGAATTCAAAGCCTTTGAATTCAAGAGACATATTGATAAGTTAAGATTGTTTAACCTTATCAATATTTCCATCATGATTCCTATCATGATGTATCTCTCTGAAAATGATGTCAAGGCTTGACATCCATTTTCAAGTTTTACATTTCAAATGTGAATGATAGTAATGGTTAGCAATTCATCATATGGTAAGATATCAACATGTAAATTACGATGCAAGTTCTTGATATCTTAACATAATGCAAATATTTCAAAGTGTTTAGCAATCATAGCATTTCTATCATCAATTTACCATATATTTCGATGCCAGCTTTTTAACATAATGCAAATTCAAAAATGGCACTCATAGCATCAATTCATATATTTCTCCCCCTTTGTCATCAACAAAAAGGAGAACAATATAAGCAAATTTTAAACACAAGTGAGTGATTGGTAATTTTCAACAATGAGTGATAGGATACCAATTATACAAACATCTCAAGGAAAGATTAAATCACGCTTTATTTTTACAAGGATCAAGATATGTATGTGAATCAATATCCTTGCAAGTAAAAAAATCTTCCTTTTTCAAGAAGGAAATTATAAGAAGGAATCATTTTATCAAATCCATTTCTCGAAATATTTTCACATTATAAGCCTATGAAAGATGTATTTGCTAATTGATTCCATATGTCAAAAATCAATGATATGAATCAAACTCGATATGACATATGCTTATGAGAGCTACATTAAGTTCGGAAGAAAATAAGGTATCAAGAAAATCCGAAAATAAATTTAACACTTTCATGCATTCGGACAAGGTTTTGCTAAAGATTTTCCAATATAATCATGAAGATAAAACATGCTCATTATCATGGAAATTTTTATATCCAAAACACATAATTTCCAACATATTATTAAGGCATGTAATCATGTAAAATCATCATAGCAATTGAGTGATTTGATTATTGAATCAAGAAAGTCCGAAAAATAGATTTAATGAGTTCAAGCATTCGGACACATTAACATTCCTAATTCTCTTCTAATGAAATTAAATTGTTCTTCACTCAAAGGCTTTGTAAAAATATCAGCTAGTTGATGTTAGTATCAATGAACTCTATAACTATATCAGATTAGTGACATGATCTCGTATAAAGTGATGTCTAATATCAATATGTTTTGTTCTTGAGTGTTGAATGGGATTCTTTGTTAAACATAGCACTTGTGCTATCACATTTAATGGAATATTTTTAAGATGAACTTTATAATCTTCTAAGGTGTTTTTCATCCACACAACTTGTGCACAGCATGCACTAGCTGCAATATACTCGGCTTCGGTTGTTGATAGTGCAACCGAGTTTTGTTTCTTAGATGACCAGGAAAACAAGAGCATGTCCCAAAAATTGACATGTTCCTGATGTGCTTTTTTCTATCTAATCTACATCCAGCAAATCTGCATCAGCATAAGCAATTAACTCAAACTTCTCGGTTTTCGGATACCATAATCCTAGATTTGTTG
This sequence comes from Musa balbisiana, assembly GCA_004837865.1. Classification (NCBI taxonomy): domain Eukaryota; kingdom Viridiplantae; phylum Streptophyta; class Magnoliopsida; order Zingiberales; family Musaceae; genus Musa; species Musa balbisiana. The sequence goes on from PYDT01000477.1 coordinate 11,314, forward strand.
GTACCTTTAAGATATCTAAGTATTCTTTTAACCACTTTGAGATGAGATATCTTAGGGTTCGATTGAAACCTAGCACAAAGTCTACACTGAACATGATATCTGGTCTAGTTGCAGTGAGGTAAAGTAAACTTCCTATCATACCCCTATAAGTTTTTTGATCGAAGCTTTCTCCACTTTCATCAACTTCTAACTTAGTGGGTGTGCTCATAGGAGTGTGAATAGCTTTGAGCTTTCCATATAAATCTCTTTAGCAATCTAAAGATATTTAGTTTGGGACTACTAAAGATGTATTTCTAGTTGCTAATTTGTAAGCCTAGAAAAAGGTTAATTCTCCCATCAAACTCATTTCTTCAAATTCTCGCGCATGGTTTTTTGAGAAAGGATCACAAAGAGATCGTTGTTAGAAACCAAAAGATAATATCATCAAAATAAATGGACAATAAGAAAAGTATTTTCAAAATATTCTTGAATAAACAATTGTAGTATCAAACCTGCCTTTTGTAAAAGTATTTTTAAATAAGAAAAAGAATCGTCTATATACCAAAGCATTGGGCTTGTTTGAAACCATAAAGAGCTTTAGTTAATTTAACACATGTTAGGTGAGGCTATTATTTCAAATCCGGGAGGTTGTTCAACATAAACTTCTTCGGAAATCTAAGCCATTAAGAAAAGCCACTTAACATCCATTGAACAGAACTTAAATTATTGTTATGGCATAGGCAAGGAGATCCTTATGGCTTCGAATATAGCCACAAGAGGCGAAGGTTTCTTCGTAATCGATACCTTCTTCTTGGTTTGAAACCTTTGGCTACTAATCTAGCCTTGTTTTTAAACCACGATACCATTTCATCTTGCTTGTTTCTAAAGACCCAGTAGTACCAATAAACTAAATGGTCCATTGGCTAAAGAACAAGCTTTGCCAACCTCATTTTCTCAAATTGATTAAACTCACTGCATTGCGATAATCCAGGAATCATCTTTCAGGCTTCGTCAATACATTTTAGGTTCAATTTGGGAGAGGAAAAAGCGTGGAGTTGGCCACAAAATTTCTTTAAGAGCGAACGTGTTTGAACCTCTTAGATGTGTCTCCTAGAATTAGTTCCTTAAGGCATGAGCATCTACATGTTTCAATCCTGGGTAGGATGTTTCGGGAATCGTGGATGAAGTCCAAGGTGCAGTTTGGAGAAGGGATAATTTAAAATTCAACGAATCAAAATTAACCCTCATCAAAATCAGTTGTCTGATTTCGAAAATTCATTGAAAACAAATGAATAGGATTACTTCTCTATTGACAAGTTATTTATTGAAGATACGAAAAGCTTTAGGGGAAAAACCAAAGAAAACCAAGGCAACTTCACTTCACGGAATTTAGCATCAAAATTTCCTAAGGCATCATTTCTTTCAAGATTAAAACACTTGCCACCCAAAACTTTAAAAATATGAAACATGGGTTTTTTGTTGTTCACAACGCAGAGGAAGTTTGGTGGTAAGGTCGTTACTAGAACTATATTCAAATATAGCATGTAGTGTTTACGGCTTTGGCCCAAAAATATTTGGTAGGGGCTATGTTCATTAAACAGGGTTCTTGCCATTTCTTGTAAATTTCATTTTTTCTTTCTACTACTCCATTTGTTGAGGATTTCTTGGAGTAGAGGAGAGAAGTTCATGCATGTACCCATTAAATTCATAGAAAATTCCTGAAAATCACGTTTTGAAATTAACCACCATGTTGCACTTCTAATTGACGAATCATAGGAACCCTTTCATTGGACAAGTTGCAAACGTGGGTAAAAATATATAAAAGCATTCATTTTATGTTTTAAGAAATAAGTATATGTGTATCTACTATAGTCATCTATAATGACGAAAAGCGTTTGCTACCCCTACAACTTGAAAGAGATAGGTCCACAACAAGTCCATATGGTCAATTGTTAAAGGCTAGAGGTGCTTATTTGATTCTTAGATTTTGAAAAATACCCTTAATTTGTTTTCCTAATTGACAAGCATCACACACAGTATCTTTGATGAAACTTGATATGAGGAATTCCTCTTGAAAAGTTCTTTGGAGGATATTGAGTGATTAGGTTCCTGCTAGCATGACCTAATCGCCTATGCCTAAGCCAAGCATCGCATTGCCCAAACCGAGGAAAACACATGTTCATTACAAGATAATTGAGTCAATAGTGAGACGTTATATTGTTTATGCAATCTAGATGTGTTTTTGTGTGGTTTTTCATAATGCAAGCATAGATTCGAAATTTGACCAATATCCTTATCACACAATGACTAAGCTCAAGAGGTTAGTGTTTAAACCCATCAACTAACAAAACATCTCAATAAGAAGTTGGATTTATTACCTATGGTTCCTTGGCCAATGATTTTAACCTTGTTGGGTCTCCGAAAGTGACATAGCCTTCGTCTAGGCTAGTGAGTTTAGAGAATTGAGATGGATCTCGATCAATGCCTTGAGCCATCCACTATCAAGGTACCATCTCTTAGCTCCTAGCTTGTGATGAGGTATGTTCTACAAGAAGGATGATTTTTAGGTTACCAATTTACTTTTGGGTGCCTCAAACACTGATCTACCTTGTGATCATTGTGATAGAATTTATTCATGTGGTTCCTTTAGGAACCCAAACAATTTTTTTGGACTAACTTGCTGATGGGACCAATGGATACGTTCTTGCATGTTTGCAACAAAAGTTACATTTTCTTGGTTGCGAAAACCATATAGATAGGGCCTTTAATGAAGGTGTGGTAGGGATTTTGAAGGACTTCTCCAAAATCCGATTCCACCCTTTTTAGGAACATGACCCTTATTTGTAGGATCATCATTCAAAGACTTGATACAAACTCGCATTTATTCAAGGTGTCCTTATGTAGCAAGTTCTCCTTTTGGAGAGTTCATAGAGTAGGACATTTACATGGAGCCTAAACTTCATTGAATTGAATTTCTAATTTATCGCAAATTACAAAGTAAGACTAGCACATGCTACTTTTTTAGCAATGATTTTCTACTAATAGTGTTGCATTCAGCAAAAAGTCATGGAAGGCATTTAGTAATTCATCAAATGATAAACTGCATTCAATTTAAATTTTGTTACCTAATCTCCGAGGCGCCATAGCGGGTAATGAGCAACTTGCTCGGTGGTTGGAATCTCTGCTTGGATGCGCTTGAGTCATTCCAACGTGTTGGTTTGAGCGCCTTCTTCTTTTGGGAGTTCTCGTACTTTGCTTGGGGACAATCACTTGTGTAGTGTTCCCGGATTCTTGCATTCGTAGCAAAAACTTGGTCCTTTTGGGTTCAAATTTATTGGAGTCATTTTTAAAACCTTGTGTCTTTAATGAATTTTTTTTGAATTTCCTTGGTAGAAGTGCCAAGTCATCGTCACAGTCTTTCATCAATGCGTTTTCTTCAAGTGATCTTCGAAAGTTCTAAGTGCCATATCCTTCCGGTCTTGGAAGGATGTCTCTTGTCTTCAGAGCTTTGCAAGTCATTTCGTAGGTACATAATGACCCCGAGTACATTCTTAAGAGGAACAATTGTTTAGATTTTAGCCTCTCCTCTTGAATAGCAGTGACTTTATGGAGTCCCAACTCTTCGGAAGGGATCTTAGAATCATTTACGAGCTCAAAATCTGAGAAAAACTTTTGACGAGTCCTTTAGACCATTCGACGACAATCCGTGAAACGGGTGTAAATTAGAGCCAATAGTCTCGTCGGTTCATCGGAAAAGTTCAACAAGATGTATAAAAGATGATTTTTGCCTCTTTCACTTTACTTGTGTCTTCGTGAGTCACTTAGAGGTGGATGCCAAATATAAAAGGCGGGTTTCACACACCGAAAACACGATTCGAACTCATTTTATCAAGCGCACAAAAGAAGGCATTCAGAGCTCTTTGCATACAACGAGCGAAAGTCTTCGTCTCCAATTCATTCAATTGATCATTGGAGAGAAGACTGGAAAATCATTTTCGAAAAGATTCCAAAGTTCAAACTCATTGAAATAAGGAAGATCCTCATTGGGTTCCAAAGGTGTAGTCCGTCCCATTGAAAATGGGTGGAAGTGTAATAGATGGCCCTATTGATGTTCGACGTAAGCCATCATCTTGCGGTTGTAATCTGATTGAGAGTTAACCCCGTATGATACCAATTGTTAGGATCAAAGAGCATAAGAGGGGGCGGGAATTCGGGAACGGAACGTTTTGACGATTGTAAAACGACGTCGTATAATAATAAGAACGATTTCGGTATGAAAGGTGATTCGGAAATTGATTTTAACGTAAGATCAAGTAAAGTGCAGTTACAGTAAGACCTATGGAAGTAGGTGCAGTTAAGATAGAGAAAAAAAATGTAAATGCAAAAACGGAGATTTAGAGTCGTTGGTCAATTTGTACATTCCTTTTGGCTTTCCTCCTCCGCGATTGAGGGAGTTGCCAACCCGAGTCCACTAGAGGCCTTCCTTTTACTCAGGCGCAAGGCCAACACCCTTTTACCGGTTCCCACTTCCCTTTTTTGGAAACGGCCCTTAGGGAGACAACCATTACAGATGTCATCTCTATTGAATGATAAAAAATTGAAGAAAGAGGGAGGAAAGAACTTCTACCTTTTACAACACTTTTACGCTCCAATCTCCGAATAAATGCTAAGTTTCGGTGCCCTTTCATGCATTGAAAGGGTGGGGTTATAAGGACCCAAAATTATTTGAATCTTGGAGCTCAAAAATTAATTTCCCATGTTTTCGGGGTCTAGCGGTACTACCGCCAATAAATGGGCGGTCGGCCCGGTACTCGCCTGACAGAGCTCGCAGACCGAGCTGGGTGGTACCACCGCCGTCAGGGGCGGTTTGCTACTACAACCCAGTCTCAGCACTCGGAGACGAGCTCCCAGGCGGGTTGCCACGCGACAGGGGCGGTGATACAGCCCAGTCTCACTCGGAGACTGGAGAATGAGGCCCGGGCGGTGCCACGTTCTGACCGGGGCGGTGCTACGCCCAGCCGTATCGAGGCTCGGCAGCTGGGCGGTGCCACCGCCACCCAGCAGTGCACGTCCGGCCGGGAATCTGGGCTCCGATGGGCTGCATCCATTCGGCACCAATTGGGTATGTCAAGGGCCCAATGGCCCCAAGATTAAGTTAATGGGATCACTCCATTTTCTCACTTAATCATCATGTAACTACGATAATTTTAAGACATGCTCCTCTGTGAAAACGCGTTGGCGAGGACTTCCAAAACACGTCGGAAGCTAAACCCGTACTGACGAATACCCAACCGCAATGAATAGGGAAAGGTATAGTAATGCTATGATGACCCCGTATCGAATACTGGTATAATATCAGCAAAAGAACGTTCTCCCGTGCTTCCAGACATTGAGCTCACAAATTTTGTACATTCAAAAAAGGAACGATTCCTTGAAAGATGGGAATCAGTAAATGGAAACTACTGATAGTGCAGCTTGGGAGTCAGTCAATTGTGTAACAACGGTTTATTTCAAGTATTACCGAATTCCGTATAGCTATCCTTCCTCTGCACAGCAACGCAGTCTCGATCGGACGAAATGCTACATATTCTTTCTTATTTTTTGTTCCTGTCTATGCAATACTCTAGGTTATGCAATAGATCAATAGAGAAAAATTTACTAAATTCCTTATAAGATTTCCATATTGGATTCGTAATAGAAAGTAAAGATCTTGGAAAAAGCT
>PYDT01000733.1:0-16996 GCA_004837865.1 Musa balbisiana
CGATTCGTCGACAAAATGGCACTTGATGGGTATGGAGTTCTCCTTGGGTAGTCATATTGGTGGGTGGCGTTAGGTTGTCTCCAAGCACTGTTTACCATTTTCGATCTGGTATCGGTTGTGGGTGATACGCCGTACGCTTTACGCAAGTTGTGCCCTTTAGCATCATAATTCTTTTGAGTCTCAATTGGCAATGAGCCCGGAGCTTGGTGCTTCCGCCACGATGTTATGATCTTATTGGTATCCGGATCTTCCTGTCATTCCCTCTTAATATCATTAGGGAAGTTGCTAGTCGAAAGCGAAATAGCCAAAAATTCAGCTGCTTGGGTAGCCGTGAAAGCGCATCTGCAACAACATTCTCTTTTCCCTTTTTGTAAGTATTCATAATCATTACCAAGAGCTTGTACCAATTTTGCTGCTAGGGGAAAGGTATCTTGGCTCCAAGAAATATTTTAGGCTTTTATGGTTCGGTCTTGATTTGAAAGCAGTCGCCCCGATCAAGTACGATCTCAATAGGGACACAGCATTACACAATCGCAAAGCATCTCCTTGTATAAATAGGAATTTTGAGAGGGGAGGAGATAAGGCCTTACTGGTATAACGAGGGGGGGTGTATTTACATTAGTAAAACACAATTCGAACTCCAGATGCATCGGCTTTTAAACACGAAAGTCGTGCCGAAGTAGAGTTAGCGTAGTACGGCGTGTCATCATTGACGAGCTTTAGTTTATGAAGGCAGTGATGGCTTTGTCCAACCATGGCAAAAACCTCTTTTCAGCAAACAGAGTAAGTGGTGCCTTGATCTTTCCATAATGTTTCATGAACGTATTATCATAGCCTATTAAACGAGAGAAAGCCACATAGCAATTTTATGTTTTAGGTCGGCTGTTCTGCATTGCTCTAATTTGGAGGGGGTCCATGCACCACCTTCTCTGATATAAATACCCAAGATTTCCACCTTCTATTGAAGGAAAGCAAAAATTCTATAGTCGTGTATGTTCAAAAGGTAGTTTTAGTATGTCTTTTTCGCACACTCATAGTTGATGATGCTCGGATCAAAGGTCTAGCTTTATGAAGATTTGTGCTCCCTTTCATCTACTAATTCATCAAAATATCGCTCCGCATGCGAGATCCAACCAATATCGGGTCTCCTTCCTATCTATGGACGTCCACTCTCATGCTGGATAGTTGGGGTCGATCACAATAGAGCCTCCCCTCTCTTGGAATTCATCTCTTGCGGGATTAGTGCGATTGGTTAGATCTGTGCTCCTTGATGTGTTTCTTTGGACTTGGTGGTCGGCCCAAACTGAGTTCGTTAAAGAGAGTCTGAATCTTATCCTCCATTTGCGCCTCGAAGGTTTCAAATTTAGCTTTGATTGCCTCCTAATGTCATAGTATATGCCTCCAAATCTATGATGTTAAGATCTCTCTTTTGGTTGTTGGTTAAAGGCATATATAGGTTAAGAGAAGTGAGGTCAAAGTTTGGGTGGATTGGGTGCATGTATGGCTACGATTACATGCTTTTTTTGTTACGGGACTATTTTGGTGTCCGTTTGAGGGTCTGGTTGGGGTGGGTTTTCCGGGCTATTTGAAAATTTTTAGATTTTGTGGTCGATGCAGTAAGTTTGATAGAATTAGTAGAAGTTTTGCTGCAGGTATTTTGTTGTCTTGTAAGAGCAGAATTGTCATTCGAAGAACATTATTTTCTTGACCAAATTTTTTTTTCCAACTAAACTTTAAGAGATTTAAGGAAGGAATTGATAGCAAAATCTCAGTTTATATGACAAGGATGTCTAATTTAATCAAGAAATTTTAGCAGTATAACAGCAAGGAAATTTATGTAATTTGCGATAGTAGAATTCTCATCGAAAAATTTCAATGGTATGTAATAAAAATTTGCAATAACACAAAATCAGTTTTAAGATAAATCCTTAATAAATCAACTTAGATGGAAGCAAAGATGATTTATAAAGTGTATAAAAAATTGTTCAAAAAAGATTGCAAATAGATCAATTAAGGCAACAATATACAGTTGAAATTTTCTATAGCATAGATTTTTAAGTATAGCAGATGGAGTGATAAAAAGACATTATTTATATTGAGGAATTTTTTGACAAAACCAAAGGAAAAATCTATTAAGAAGTGTTTTTTAAAGCTATCATAAAAATTTCATAGAGATTTGAATAGAAAAATGTAGTAGCAAGATCAAACAAATTGTGCTATACGGTTGGAATTTTACAGTGCAGATTTTCAAGTATAGTAGTTTAGACATAAAAAATTAATGGTTTATATTGAAAATTTTTTGAAAAAACCAAGGAAATCTACTGTTAGGACAGTGTACAAGGCGTCATAAAAAATTCATAAAGATTTAGATAGAAAAATGTAGTAGCAAGATCAAATAGATTATGCTATGCGGTTGGAATTCTGCATTGTATCTTTCGTTGTAGATATGAAAACTTTGCGATGAATCAATTATGCGCAAGCTAGGAACATTTTTTTTTAGATTTTAAAATAAGGATAACTAATTGCAATAGTAGTAAGGTAAGGAAACCGAACTATGTAATTATGGGGGATCAAAGGATAATCCGTGGTGGTGGAGATGACAGTAGAATTTTTTTTTTTTTTTGGCACGACGATCATTAAGCAATTGTGGGAATTGCTTTGGGCTACTGTGGAGGACTGATGGATGGCGGTGGAAGGGGAGTGAGATTCCAAGAACGTTGCTCTGATATCAGGTGCTTAAACCTTCCAGATATAATTGGGGTGAATCTCTTTCGGGGCTGGCCTCCTGGGAAACTCTATAGAGGTTCTTTCTACATGCTGCTCCCAGGCTGCAGAAAAGATCATCGCTTGTTATCACAAACGAGGATAAACTACATAGCATTTATAGGTTCTAAACCTAACTCCTAATAGGACTCCTACTCAATTAAAACTCCTACTCAAGACTCCTAATAGGACTCCTACTCAATTAAAACTCCTACTCAAGACTCCTAATAGGACTCCTACTCAAGACTCCTATTCTTTTACAATTCCTGATTCTTCTCTAAGAATAAACTTCAAACTCTAGTTGGCCTCTTCAACTTCTTTAATAGGGTCGTCCTTAGTTAGTTTTATATGAATGCCATGCTCATTAGTACTCTCCTAGTTAGAGTCCTAACAAATCGGCCTCCTTGATCACTGCGAGGGGATCAGCCTCCTAGGGTTTGAACCACAGACTGAATAATTTTCATGATTGTTTATTTAGTGTGAAAGAAACGGTTTACATTACAATTTTATAGAGTTTCTTTAGAGTTCCATTAGACTTGGACTCTTATACTAATAAATATTATATAAATCTCTACCCAACTCTAACTAAACTAATAGACTTAATAAACATTAATTCAAAAGCTCATAAAATAAAAAGGCCTAACAAGAGTTCCATGGCAGTATTACTATGACTAACTATAAAGGCAAAGTACTGTTGTGTAGAGGAAAAATAGCAAAGTCGGAGTCTGGAGACGACGTTCATTATAGATTGTAGGAGTTATGTCCAGATCAGTAGGAGTCGATTCCCTTATATTCGCTAACGTTTAGGAATGCAAAGCACTAAGAGGGGGGGGGGTGAATTAGTGCAAGCGATTAACGGCGGTTTTGATAAATCTTTCGTACGTAATAATTGAACTTGAAAGCGTATCGTATAGTCGATCAGCTAAGGTAATGGTAATACAGCAAGTAAGAAAGTTGCGTATGTGAATATCCACAATGAAATGCAACCAGGATTACTCCGTTTTTTAAAGTGTCGTCAAATGACCTACATCCACTGCGATGCCCCTCTTCCACGAACGAGGCTCCCACCTTCCATAGCAAATCTCTTGAAATGGAAGGGTAAATACCCCTCTTAAACTCTTTACAGCAGTTCACCCTCTTACAGATTTTCAAGAAAGATGGAGGTGAACACTAGCAAATTGAAAACCAAGGATTGCTAAGACTTTTCTAAGACCTTTCTCTCATCACTTGCTGCTCAAAAGTTTTGTTCTCGGTCTGCTGAGAATTGAGGGGTATTTATAGGCCCTCAGAGGAGTCCAATTTGGGCTCCAAAAATTTGGAATTTCTCTTAGTTTCCCGAAGCTAGCGTGCACGCTGTCAGTTTTGAACTGACGTGTACTGTGCGGTGCTACCGCCCAGTCCTCCGGTGCCACGCCTAGCTCCAGGTGCTGGGGCGTGCCACCGCTAGCCCCGCGGTTCCACCGCCCGACCTTGCTAGTCCCACTGTTTGGGCTTTAAGTCCGGCCCAAACCAGTTTCCCTTTTTGGCCAGTTGGCCCCGAATCAAGATATGAATATTTCTTACCTAACCTGAATTACTTGGCGAACGACGTAACGAAGACATACTCCTAGCAAGTTTTTAACCGGCGAACTTCAAGTCTTGTTCGACCTCGTGCTCGATCTTCCGACGGACTTCCGATACGCCTTTGATTTCTTTCGACGGACTCCCGCGGCTCCCGAGATGGTGGCGAGTCAAGCGTAGCCAGCCTTCTCGGGATCTCCTGCGAACCTCCGATGATCTCCTTCGGCGGACTTCCGAAACTCCATAAGTCCCGGGATTCTTCTCGATTGGTTCCAGGCAGGCATCTCCAACGAATGCTTCGGGGACTCTCACGGACGCGCGCACACCCATCGAACTTGACTCGGTAGACTCTGCTTTATGTCTTCAAGCGGTCGTAGTTAATCCGCATACTTATCTCAAACATATAGGAGTAGATAAAACATGACAATGATTCATCATCAAAATTCGAGATTCAACAATCCCCCCCTTTTGATGAGACAATCAATGGATACGGCGTTAACCTTAACTCCCCTTATATATGCAATACTTGAGAGTAAGACATTCTTGAATTCAAAGCCTTGAATCAACAGACTATTGATAAGTTAAGATTGCTAACATTATCAAGACTCCTCATCATGATTATATCTGATGTACTCTCTGAAAATGATGTCAAGGCTGGACATCATTTTTCAATTTACATGTCAGTTTGTAAAAAGATAGTACTCGAACGCGATTCCTAGATGGTAGATATCAAAGGTAAGATTGCAATGGAAGTTCTTGATATCTTAACATGATGCAATCATGGCAGTAATGTAAAATTTGGCAATTATAGCCTAGCATTTTTCAATTTACCATATTTCTCAAGTGTTAAAAGAATAGTAATCGAAGGAGCGCGATTCCTCATATGGTAGATAGCAACATGTAAGATTGAAATGCAAGTTCTTGATATCTACATGATGCAAGTAATGGCATTAATGCAAAATTTGGCAATTATAGCTGTAGCAATTATCAATTTACATATATTTCTCCCTGTATCAACAAAAAAGGAGAGTGATTATATTAAAGGAAAGGGAATCAACACTACTATGAATTTAGTTTTTAAAAAAAAAAAATCCAGAAGTTAAAACTGTATCTTCATTCAAAAATACATCGCAAAAAGAGGCGAAAGGTTCAAACATCATTCAAAATACATTGCAAAAGCAGGTTTCAACATCATGCAAGGGTAATACGAAGATGACAAAGATCGCTATTGTTGTGCAAGATAAAAAGATACATCGATTACTTTAGAGGAAATGTATAGTGCTGATCCAGGACATCTATTTTTTGATTCATTTGCTGTAGTTCCTGCAAAATTTCAAATTTGCGGAGGTTGAATCTGCTTTGCTGTGTTTTGAGGTTGGTCTTGTTGTGATTTTGATCGGATATAAATTCTGCCAAAATGAGTTTCACGAGGATGACGCAGGAGCTGAAGGTGTGCGCCAAAAGGGATAGGAGAGGAGGGAGATTCATTTCCCCTCTAAGAATGGGTTTCAATGGTTTCACTGGGTGAGGAAATTGGATCAGTCCTTCTAGGTTGCCTCACGTTGCTAAAAGGCACCTAAGTCACGTTTCAATAGATTTATATTGAGGATGTTATATCGAATCACTTTGAAGTGGCTCTTAATCGTGGTGCACTGGGATACAAATGTCATGGGCAATATAAGTCGTTGGTGATTGAACCCCCCATATGCATATGAGAACATACGCGTCTTTAGCTATTTAATATCCGCATGGGTGGCGCGGAGCTGTTGAGTAATGTATCTAATCCCAATACATGGTGCTAATCTCTATGGACTTATTGCAATCCAAGATGGAAATTGTTTTAGGAAATCAAATACGATTGAACTTGTTATGATGGTAAATGTGTAATGAGAATTTTGGAGTTAAAGGTGGAGTTGTAAGTGGTTGCTGCAGCTCTTGGGTAGTATGCCGAGGGTAGAGTTGCCAAAATCAAAAATAGTTTCTATGGAGCTTAGAAGTTAAGGTTGACTTACCGATATATTTACCATGCCCAATGTTAACTCTAAAAAAACAGCGACCCCTATCTTTTGTCAATGAGATCCAAGTGAATTCACAACTAGTGCGGTCATAATATTCTATAGTGTGCATAAAAGGTAAAGAAGAAAGACTTAGGCTTTCGTATGGGTGTCACACACAATTTGTGCATAACATAGCCTAACTAAGCCTAGGATACAATTGGTCATTGAGTTGTAGGGAGGAAGGTTAGGTTAACGGCCTTGAAATGTGCAAAAACCACCTAAGGGTTTTCTAGAGTTCCTAGTTCCTTGTAGATCAACAGATGTTACCCTCCTATGTATAGGTTCTTGTTCGAATTTGGAAAATTTAGTGCTACTTCTTTAGATTTAAAAAAGATTTTGGTCATATGAATTCCTACAATCCTTTCTTTTGATCTCTTAGGAGCCATTATCTAGACAAGATGATGGATCAAACAATATTAAAACTGGTAAAGGGTAGGGAAATAATGAAAAGAAGCAGGAAAGAGAAAATTTCGATTTTAACCTTATAGAGAATTCTTGAAAGATTGGAGAGCTGTGGAACAACACAAAAATCCCTTTCCAAGCTTCTAAATGGGGGAAGAGGCTTTTTTAGAGAGGGTTTTGAGCGGAGGGCTTGAGGAGGTCATAAAGGGGGTTGGGGGCATCGGGCTGGTGTCACAGCCAACCCGCTCGGCCCCTTAACCTTAATGATTTATGATAGGGGCTCTGCGGGCTGGGTGCCACCGCCACAAAGCCGGGAGCTCAGGGTGCCACCGCTCCTAGCGACGACCGTTTGAGAGCACATCGGGACTTGCCACGAACGCCTCAAGCGGTGCTACAGCTAGTTCTGGCGGTTCTTACCGCTGGTCTGGCGTGCCACCGATGGGAATGCCGCGGAAAAAATTTTTCATTCCTTCTCTCGTCCCCCTTTTTTTTTATTTTTATTTTGTATTTGTCAGGAGAGGGGAGGATAAAACATTCTTGTGGATGAAAGGAATGATCAAATCTACCAAGGAACGAAAGAGGATGAAAACTTTGCGGAAAGGAATCTTAGGGACAATTATTTTTTAACATTGCTAGTTCCCTTCTAAATAAAATTCAAATTGATGCTTTGTGTTCAATGAATTCTAGAACAACATAGGGGTTAAGGACCGATGAACATGAGCGCGTATGAAATGATGACCTAACGTCGATATGCTTAGTGTCTAGAGTGATGCAATTGGACTGTTTGGTAAGCCTGTATGGCACGTGTATTTATCCACATGTGTATGGGAATGTTTTTCAACGTGTGAAATTCACATAATCTTCTAAAATGTATTTGTATGCAAACAATTGTGCACAGCATGCACTGGCAGCACGGTATTCGGCTAGCCATAGAAGTACAACTCTGAATTGTGTTTCTCGGAAGTCCAAGAACGAAAAGGCATGCCTTAAAAATTGGCATGTACGGATGATTTTTGTTACTTTTTCGAATCTATTCCTTGCTAACGCCAAAAATCGGCATCTGCCGAAGCTATAATTAAATAGGAATTTTATGATTTTTTCGGATACCAAAGTTCCTAAATTGGAGTCCTCTTAAGATTATCTAATATTCTTTTAAACACTCTTTGAGTGAGATAATTTAGGATTAGATTTGAAACCTCGCAACAAAGTCCCACACTAATACTAATATCCGATTATCGCGGTGAGAGGGGTCGAGTAGGACTACCTAGCATTCCCCTATTACGTTTTTGATCGAAATTTTCACGTTGGTTTCAGCCATATCAACTTAGTCGACGTAGTATCCTCAGGAGTAATCATAGGTGGTGGTTTATTTGCTTTTGATTATCATGTAATTTTCTTGTAACAATGTCTAATGTATAGTAGATTGGTTAAGAAATATACCGTCATTAAGTTGTGCTTGATTTGCAATTCCTACAAAGATGTTAATCACCCAATTACTAACTCAATTTCAAATTCATGACTACATATTTTTGGCAAATGATTAACATAGTATTCCATCGAAGAGAACCAAAAAGAATATCAATCACCATACATTTGCCAAATAGGAAAATTATTTTCAAAAGTTTGATACACAATGTAGTTATCAACCGTGCCTTTGGTAAATTATTTAAAATAAGAAAAGGAAACTAAGCCTTTAGTACAAGGCTCTAGGGCTTGTTTCGAAACAATAGAGAGCCGTAGTCATAGTTGATACATGCATTAATAGGAAGAAGAGAATTTTCAAATCCAGAAGGTTGTTTTCGAAACCTAATCTTATTCTGAAATTAAAAACCATCAAGAAGGCACTTGTGACAGTCCATTTGAAATTAGTTCAAAATTATTACTACTTTAGCATAGGCAAGGAGCACGTCCTAATGGCTTCTATCTGCCACAGGAGCGAAGGTTTCGTCGTAGTCGAACTTCTTCTTGGTTTGAAACCTTTGGCCACTAATCTAGCCTTGTTTCTAACCACGGATACCACAGTGTCTTGCTTGTTTCTAAAGGACCCATTAGACCATGAATAAATGGTCACTAGGCGAGGAACAAGGTCCATACCTCATTACTCTCAAATTGAATTCAATCCTCTTGCATTGCAACGACCCAAGAATCATGTTCAAGGCTCGTCAATGCATTGAGGTTCGATTTGAGAGGAGGAAAAGGCAGCATTAGCACAAAAATCTTGAAAGAAGAATGAGTTTTAAACCCCTTGTGATGTCTCTCCTATAATTTGCTTTTGGAGAGCATTACATATTCCATTCCTTGGGTAAGGATGATTTTGGACAGAGAAGATGCATCAAGTTGCATTTGGAGGAGGGGTCCTTTAATCCAAAATTTTCAAAACCAATCTCATCATCAAAAATCATTTTTCTTTTTTAATCGGAAATTTCATTAAAAAAATTACAGAATAGAATCTTCTAAACTAAGGATCTTTTGTTAAAACACGGGAAAGCGAAGTAGAAGAGAAATAGAAGAAACGGAAGAGTAACAAGAAAGATGCCTTCAGCGGCGTTAGCGTCAAATTTCCCTAGGCACTCCTTTTCATTTTTAAAAACAAAAAATAAAGCTTTGCACCGAAAACTTTTAAAAAATAAGAAACATTTGGTGTTTTGATTCCATAATTCATAGGGAGTTTTTGATAGAGATGGGTTTATTAAAACCTTTAATGATGTAGGCAAGCCGTATTCACGGCTTTGGCCCCAAAAGTACTGGGATAGGACTAGTGTTCATTCCAACATAGTTTCTTGTCATTTCTTATGTAGATTTTCATTTTTCTTTCTCTACTAATCCATTTTGTGCGGGTTTCTGGAGTTAGAGAAGTTGTGGGTATATCCGTTTTAACTTCACAAAAATTTGGAAATCGCGGGTTTTGAAATTCGCACCGTGATCACTCGAATTGATGAAAATCGTCCTTCGTTTGAGGTGAGTTTACAAAAATTAGAGAAAACATTGCAAACAATCACTTTTGTGAATGGCAAGGGAAAATAGGTGACAAGGTATTATAGTATAAGATATACAATCAGAAAAGGCGTATGTGCTTCCTCCTAGACCTTCTCGTGTCAAATTGGTCCAATAAAGTCCACATGCAGCAATTGTACTTGGTATTAGTTAATGGTACTAATTTGATTTTTTTGGTTTGAAACTAGTTTTATTTGTTTACATAGTTGACACGCATCGCATTATGTATCCTAACAACTTCCTTTGGAAATTCCTCGTACTAATTCTCTAGAGGCTAGAGGAGATCTTAGATATAGTTATGCTTGCATGGCCTAATCTCCTTTAGCCAAAGCAAGCATATCTTTTAAAGCGGAGAGGCAAATTTCATTACCGAGTTCATCAGATCGATGGTGTAGACATTAGTTGTTGTAATGCAATCATAGGACTATTAGGTTGGTTTTTCAATAAAAACACACAGCGATTCAAAATCTAACGATATTAAACCTTTATCAACATAAGTGCCCAATACTCAAGGAGATATGTTTCAATCCATAAAATAGGAATACATTATCACATAGAAAAGTTTTAATTGTACTATAGTTCCCCCGTCGCCAAGGATTTTGCCTGGTTGTTGGGTATTCCGAGGGGACGGATAGCCTTCGTCTGCTAGTGAAGCTTGGAGAATGGGATGGTCTCCCTGTCATATGCATTGAGCACTCCACTATCAAGGTACCATCTCTTGCTCTAGCTTGTGATGGGTATGTTCTACAAGGAAGGGATATTTTTAGGTAAACATTTACTTGTGGGTTTGTGCCTGCAAAAACGACTCTAAACTTGTTTTCATGTTGCATAGAGCTTGATCATGGTCCTTTAGGAACCAAAGCATTTGTTCGACTAATTTCTTGGAATGGACAGGATAGTTGTTTGTCCATATTGCAACAAAAGTGCAAGTGCTTTGGTTGTTGCAACATGTAAGATAGGACCTTTACTGAAGGTGGGTGGCTTTGGTGAGAACTTCTCCACAAATCCGATGCCACGTATTTTAGGACCGTGACCCTTATTTGTAAGGACTGTTCAAGACTTGCTACCGACTCGTTAATTTGTTTCTTCAGGTGTCCTTAATAGCAAGTTCCTTTTTGGAGAGTTTCAATCATGGCTTTATGCATGGAGCTAAACTATCAGTGATATCAGTTTTTAATTTATCAAAATTCAAGTAAATATCATGCTCCTTTTTTAACAATTATATTTTCTACTCATTGTTTTGCATTCATCAAATAACTCATGAGGCTTAATAATTCATGATAAGACTAAATCTCTCAATTAAATTCGGTCCTCTATACGAGGGCCATTAGGGGTAATGAGCAACTTGCTGGTGTTGGACTTCCTCTTCTGCGGATGCGCTTGATATAATCCACAAGTGCTTTGAGCGCCTTCTTATTTGATGTGCTCTTTTTGGACTTGGGACATCATGTTTGAAATGCCCCGGCTTCTGCATTCATAGCATATCACTTGGTCCTTTTTATGTTTCAAGTTTGTTTGGGTGTTATTGTAAATTTGTTCCTTTATTATAAATTTTTAAATTTTTTGAGTGAAAAGTGCAATGTCATTGTCACTGTCCTCATCAACTGATGTTCCTTTCAAGTGGTTCTTCTTGTGATTTGAGTGTCATTATCCGTCCTGTGCTTTGGATAGGGGTTCTCAAGCTCGTAATGAGCTGGCCATGCATTTAGGTAGGTCAGTAGAGGGACCCAATAAGTTCTTCAAGAGGGAATGTTGTAAGGTCCGGTGGCATCTTGAGTTGGCAAAGTAACTTTTGGATCCCAACTTTAAGGAAGGGATCTTAAGATTTTAGTTACTAATTCAAAGTAGGGAAAAAGCTTTACCAAGAGTTTGAGTCCATGAGACATCCGTTGAAAACGTGGTTGTAAATGTCTCCATGTGGATCTTCACTTGGTTCATCAAAAAAGTTGTAAGAGAAGGTGCAAAAGAATATTGGATTTTGGTACTCTGCACTCGGCAGTGCCTGCATGAGTGACCTAAGGGTCTCCAAATATCAAAGCAGAATCACAAATTGAAAACTCGGATTAAATTTAAGTTTTGTTAGGCACCAAAACAAGGCATTCATAGCCTTTGAGGTTTAAAGCAAAAAACTTTATTTCTCGATTCATTCCATTCGATCATCGGAAGAGAAGATTTTGAAATCCATTTTCAACAATAGTCCAAAGCTCGAAATCCATGGAAAGGAAATAGGAAGATTCTGCTACGTGTCTTCCAATACGTGTAATCGAACCATTAATCAAGGTGGGACGTGAATGGAGTGTACCTCCATTGCATGCCGGAGTAGAAGCCATCTCTCTTGGGTATTAAACCAAATATGTGAGTGAGGCCTGCTTGATACAATTGTTAGGGAATCAAGAGCACTAAGAGGGGGGGGGGGTGAATTAGTGCACGGGATTAAAAACGGTTCGGTTTTGTAATCTTCGTACGGTTAAAAATTAAACTGGAACGATTTCGTATTATAGTAGAGCAGCTAAGGTAATGGAGTAACTAAAAGCAAGTAAGAAAGTTTGCAGGAGTAATGTGAATAGTAACAAGGAAATGCAAACCAGAGAGGGATTTGCCGTTTTTTAAAGTGGTTCGCAAATGACCTCCATCCACTTTTTGCGAGGCCCCTATTCACACGAGCTCCACTTCCCTAGCAAATATCTCTGAAAGGGAAGGGTTAAATACCCCTCTTACAACTCTTTACAAGCAGTCACACTCTTACCAGATTTTCAAGAAAGAGGGAGGTGAACCTAGCAAATGAAAACAAAGGATTGCCTTAAGACTTTTCTAAGACCTTTCTCTCAATGCACTTGCTGCTAAAAAAGTTGTTCTCTCTGTGAGAATTGGGGGTTTTAGCCTCAAAGAGATCAAAGTTGGGATCAAAAATGGAATTCTCTTATGTCTGAAGCTAGCGGTGCACAGCATGTCAGTTGCAATGACAGTGTACTGGGCGGTGACCGCCCAGTCCAGCGGTGCACCGCCTAGCCTGGGGTGAGGGCGGTGCCACGCCGACGGCGGTTCCAACGCCTAGCTCTAGGGTGCGGGCGGTTTGCCACCGCCTGACCGGAGGTTTTCCACCGCCCGACCGTGCTAGTCACTGGTTGGGCTAAGTCCGGCCCAAACCAGGTTTCATTTTGGGCCATGGCCCCTAATCAAGATATAGGATTATTTCTGAATAGTAACTTAATTACATTCAAACTGCGTAAACTAAAGACATACTCATAGCAAGTTTTTTTAACCGGCCGAACGCAGTCTGTTACGGCGAGCTGTACGGCATCGGTCCACGGATTCCGATACGCCCTTGGATTTCTGTTCGACGGACTCCTAGCTGGCTACCCGATCTTGTGGCGACAGTCAACGAGTAGAAGATGAAGCCATCTCGGTGATTCTCGAAACCTACGATGATCTATTAGTGCGGCACTTCCGAAAACTCCGATAAGTCCACGGCCGATTCTTACTCGAGGTCCGACGCATTCTCACGACGAATCTTTGGGACTCTAACGGACTCTCGAACACCCAGCGAATCTGACTCCGTAGACTTGCTTTTGTCGTTCAAGCTCGTAGTTAACTCCCCCCCCCACCCCCCCCTCTCATGCATACTTATCTCAACATAGGGATTAGATAAAACATGACAATTGAAGTCGTAGCCTCAAAATCCGAGATCAACAATAACTCGAAGTCGAATTGCGCAAAGAGGGAACTTGGTCTCATCAGAAGTGTTTAGGAGAGGGTTTTGCTTATTAGAGACACGTTTGGCCCGAGGAGATGTAAAGTTGTAAAGAGGTCCATCTGAAATGATTAGGGCATCGTAGGTCCACTGACAAAGCTATTGTCTCAATATTGTATTTGAGCATACTATGGTCTAATGGGGATTCAAACACATAGGTGAGTCGCTTTAGGCAAGGGGTAAGATTGCAAGTCATAGAGCACGACAACCAATCACTGAGTGATGGCATGTGTGACATGACACGCATTCTTTTGCTTTATTTTATTTTGGGCCAGTCTGATCACTTATATTGCTTGTTGCATATATGGCAAGATATTGTGTGTGTGGGATTTATACAAAGGGGAATTGGATCATGATGACAATCATGATAAGAGACCGATTCGACTTAACCACAGACAATAAATAATCTAGTCTAGGTACTCGAGAAGGGGACATCGAGATAACATAGATAGACTGGGTGGCTATATAACCCATCCATATGATGGTGGCAGCTGGTCTTCAAAGCGGCTTGTATAGAGACATAAGGATATAGTGTAGGTGCTCATTGGAGAATAAGATCCATGATTGTCCACCTCATGGAATATAAATGGTGATGTGCCTTATTTTGTTAAGCAGGGGTGATTACGTATTAGTCCTAGTAGTATATTAATCTTTAGATTGAGTACTAAGATGTCAGGTATGCATGACTCCACTCGTTGAACTAGGATTATGGGATTTAGAAGCTCCAATATAGGATGTATTGATATTGAAGGGCAGCCAAAGTTTTTTGACGAGGGCTATTGGGTTGTCGATAGTATATAATCATTGTGCCCTATAAGCCCAATCACGGAGTGAGGCGGCCCGTGTGACTTGACCACAGTCTTTTTGCTTATTATATTGTAGCATTTATCACTTGGATCTCGCGCATAGTTACATATATGCCATGTATATATGTGATATCCTTTAGACTATGCAATGGTGAAGATCGTAATGCTGAGATCACGATTTAATGAAGAAACCGATTAGCCTTCAAACATAGCTACTAAATAATCATGAGTATAGGTACTCGAGCAGGACATCGAGAGATAAGACGGACAGAATGGTGGTTGATAACCCATCCATATGATGGATGCAACTAGTCTATGATGATCATTGGGGACACTAAAGGATGACAGTACACGGGTGCTCATTGGAGGAATGAGTTGATAGATTGATCCGCTTACGGAATGCTGGGTGGTGGATGAGCCTTATGTCAGAAGTGATTTCGTTCCCCACTAGTGATCTGGTCCTTAGACTTGAGACACCAAGGATATCTATCCTGTCTATGAGATGCTACACCTCATTCGAGTACCCGGATTATAGGTTTGGATGTTCGATTCGAAAACGAGAATCGGAGTGTAGTCAACCTTACACGGCTATTGAGTATCAATAGAGGCATCATCCACTCTTAGGTATCATAAGAGGAAGTATCCATGTGTTCTTGCTAGATAAATCATAGCTAGGGTATTGGTGACAGCAAGAAGAGTTCTCCGAGGGAAATCCGAATTAGAGTGATGACTCGGGTAGAACACCATATGGTCTGACAACACCATGCCCTAAGTATACAGGTCTCTAGGATATGAGTTGTGATGAGGGAGTATAGTAAATTGTAAAACTAAGGATAACAAAGGTCCATAAGGAGATTGGATTCCCCTACATCGTTTGGGGACTACGGTCACACCCCCGAATTTAACAATTCAGGAGGTTGTGACCTGTCTAAAATCAATAATAGTATAACTTCATCATCACAAATCAATCCAGGATGTCATTTAACATTTAAGGATACTAAGAAGCCATTCAAATCTATTCCCAATTCATCACACTTGTACATTTCATAAATCATACTCCACTCAAGTAGGATTATAAAATCCCCAAAGAAAACTCAAACTAAAACATCAACCACAACACAAACCCATATTCGTAAAAAATATATACCATCACAAAAATATTAGTTCACCAGTAGTTCGATACTGTACAAAATAAGCTGATCATTCCATAACATGAGCGGTCCACTTAAACTTTTACATCACATAAAGTATCAACATATTCCTTAACATTACTTAAGAATTAAAAGTATACTATACAACAAAAACCTGATCAACCAATCAAGATTAGCCAAAATCTTCTAGCTTTTCATGCTCAACCCAATTTCTAGCTTGTCAGTGTCCGTGACAAGCTACCCTGAAATTTATATAACAATTGGGGGGTGAGCAAAAGAGCTCAGCAAGCGACTAAACAATCCATGGTGGAGGAGAAATTCCAAGCAGATTAGTATCAAGATAAACAAAAAGCAGAAATACAAGTGTTCATTGAAATCATCTCATTTGGTATAAATCACAAAGGGTTTCCTCATCGAAAACAAGCGTAGACATAAAAATACGAGAAAGGAATTGGAGCATTTTTCATGGCAAAAGAGGCATTGAGGCATGGTATCAAATGGCACCTGAAGCATTAAGTATATACAAAGGCATATAAGAGTGTTTGAGAGCATAACAATGAAATTACGAAACACTCCAATAGTACAACAAGTGAAACGAATGTAAATAGACAAGCTTGTCTGTCCATTTTGACTGGTGGGGGTAGCATGCATTCATTTTGATTCCAACGCATAATAAAAAACTCATAAGCAAAGCTTTGGAGTATATCAAAACATAGAGGGTGATGTGGGCCAACACATAATTGATTCATCCATTTCTGGATGAGAGACGGTCTCAAATAAAGTGCCTAAGGATGTCCTTCGAATTCTGTCTAATTACCCACCTTGAGTTATGAGTACGAATGAAATTTCTTTTTTTTTTTTTTTTTAGGCAGACACATAAAATAATGAATAGACTATGATTTGAGTCATTATTTTGTGTTTACATGTGATATTATATACAAAGCAGCTACCGACAATTAAAATAATTTTTTTCTCTCGCTCAAGCGTCTGAGAGAAAAACCTCCATACTTTTCTGGGTGGGATTGTTTATGTAATCTTATCCCAATGAGCCATCTATCGAATCGTTTTTTCAATTGATGTTCGAATCCCGAAGAGAAGGAAGAGATTGTCGAAACAGTTGGTTTTTATGATCCGCACGAATCAAACTTCTTTAAACGTTCCCGCTATTCTATATTTCCTTGAAAGGGCGCTCAACCTACAGGAACTGTTTTTATGATATTTTAAGTAAGGCCGAATTTTTTAAAGAAAAAACTTCGAGTTAATTAAAAGAAAAAACAACAAATTATAAACAAGGGTGGAGATGAGTAATTATAAATCTATCTTGGTATTGTTTTTACTACAATTTTTACCAAATTTTACCCTTTTCTTGCTCTATTCATACTTAAATTTTCCTTTTTTCCCTTGTTATAGGATCCACCAAAAACAAACAGGGATTAATCTTGCTTATTGTACCTCTATTGAGTTGAATAAACCCGAGATTTTTTCTTTATCTTTTCCTTATTTTTTTTTCCA